>JAVHLU010003640.1:0-10277 GCA_036785755.1 Colletotrichum ledebouriae
CTTTAGCTTTAAGGTAAAGAACTAGTATATTAACCTAGTAGAAGATATTACTACTATAGAAAGAGGGAAAACTAGAGGGTATTATATAGAACCTTATAATACTCGTTATTACTAGGCTCCCTAAATAATAAACCTACCTATAATTTAAGACCCTCTATTCGAATTACTTAGAGAGTTATAGAGCTCCTAGATAATAAGGAAGACGCTAAAGATACTATATTACTAGACGCCCCTAAGGAATAAGTTAAGTAGTAAAAATAGAATAAATAAGATAAGCCTCGGATTTAATATAGTAATTTATAGATAAGCTATACTCTTACTCTCAAGCTATATAATAAAAGAGTAAATAGGAAGGTAGCTATCCCTAAAGCCTTCCTTTATTAGAACTAGCCCGATTAGGATAGGATAGTCTATAACGCTACTAAAGCTATAATTACTAAGTATAAAGATAGATATAACTTAAAGGCATAAGAGGTTTTTATCCCTACTAATATTACGCTTCTAGATTAATTTAATAAGACTAGGTGATACGGTCCACGAAGTAGGCGAAAATTATAGGTGAAAAACTACTATCTATTTCGAAGGTTATTTCCTTGAAGGCGATAAGCCCTTTTATAAGGGTTAACGCGTTTAGGTATATTTAACGCGTTAAACGCATTAGACGCCCTTAAGCGGGATAACTACGCTAAGCGCGTTTAGTATTAATTACCTATATAAGAAGAAAAATACATCGACTACGATACGTAGTATAAAATTTAATTTATACCTCCTATTATAGTAACGTACTAATAAGTAGAGCTATACTATTATATATAAGTAACTATATATAACCTTACTTCCTTTCTATTCTATACGTTTTAATTATATCCTACTTTAGGCTAAGGGAGTCTTAGGCGTAGTATTAGTCGTCTTTAAGAGGTTAGGGTAATCCTTATCCTCGTTATTAATAATCTCTTTAGCTATAACTAGGAGTTAGTTAATATTAACGCTATAAGTAGTAGCTAGTTAGGTATTATCCTTATATTACTCTAGGAATAGGTAGCGAGATTTATTACTAACCTTAAGGTACGCCTTAGTAACGCTATTATCTTTAATTATAGTAATTAAGGTAGCGAGGGAGGTAATATTAATATAAAGGCCTTAAAAGTTAGTAGCGTATTTATATTAAAAGTTAGCTACGTCTATAACCTTAGGGTTACTAAGGTCTAAGAGAGCCTAGATAGCGCTCGAGTCGTTACTATTAACTATAGCCTAACTAATATAAGCGTTATCCTTAGTATATATACTAGGAAACTTGTATTATAGTATCTACTTAATAATAAAAAATAGTAATATAGCGCTAAACTCTAGGTTACTTATAATTCGTTTAGTTATAAACGAGTTAAGGGCGCGGATATATATATATAGACTAAGGATAATTAAGCTATTCTAGATAAGCACGTATAGGGTAAGGCGTTTAGCGTAGCGGGTAGCTATAAGGTTAGTAGCGTTAAAGAAATAGAGGCGCTAAAGGTATATATTAATTACCTCTTAAGTAGTTAGGAACTTTATATAGGAATAGGTAAGGTAATAGAGACTAGCGATATAAGTATAGGATTACTAGTCTATAACGACGATTTTCTTAACGCTAGTAGTAGTATTAGGCGTCTTAGCGGAGCTAGGCGCGTTAATAGTATTAAAGGGGCTAACGTTAGAGGAAGGATTAATATTAGGGCGATCCTCTAGGCTAGTAGCTAATATAGTACGCTTAATAGAAGACCTAGTAGTAAGGTATTATTCTAGGCTAAGGAAGCCTAGGCTCTCTTATATTAGTCCCTAGGGAATAGTCGCTATAATAAACTTAAACTTATTAGTAGCTAACTTAATAAATTAGCCTAGGTTAAGGGTAATAGCGCTAGCGTTGGTAATATAACCCTTAGAGAGCGCTGTAGTTAGGGCGATCTAGGTCTCCTTATATCTATTAAGTAGTATAGTAATATAGCTAATGCGTTTACTATAGGCTCGTATTCCCTCGATAGCCTTAATAATATCTATTATATTAGGGGTGCTAACGCTAGTAGCTTACTTCTTAGGAGTAGCTATCTTATTAGTCTTATTCTAAATAATAGGAGTTAATCTAGTACTAGTTATAATAATATTAGTTAATAATCGAGGTTTAATATATTTAGTAGCGTTAGTAGCTTAGTTAGGTTAGCTAGCGTTAAGGGATAGTTTAGGCTAATTAGCGCTAACGGTCTTATTAGCTTAATTATATTTAGTAGCAACGTATTTATTATCTCCGCTTAAGGCCTCTCTAGAATTAATAGAAATAGGTATACTAGCGATATTAATAGCATAATATAGGTTATATTTAAAGGAGTTCTATATAGCGTTATAGAGGGATAGCTACTTAATATTTAAGATAGCGTTAGGGAATTAGTAATAGAACTTAATTTAGTTTATAGATAGTAGTTAGGTAACTAAGTAAGTATTAGTTCCTAAGTAGATAACGAATAGGGTACTAGAAATATTATAACTAGTTCTACGACGTTAGGTCTCTTAGTTAAGGGCGCGCTCGAAGATTTCTTAGTTATAAATATAATATCTAAGCTTACTACGAGGGATCTCGACGTTAGGTAGGTAGTAGTAAATATAATTAAGGGTAACGTACTTAGTATCTTCGCGTTTAGAGCGTTATCTATTTATAGTAAAGTAATACCTAGGTATATATAATATAGGTTGCTCTAGTAGCGCTAAGCGCGTAATAACGTAGAGCGTTAGTAAGATTTCTTAACGTCTCGATATAGATAATAGTAATAAAGGGAGATATATAAGAGTAATAATAGTATAGTAACGGGGTTAAAGGCGTTAACGCTCTTTAGCGAAATATATATATAGAGGATAAATACGCTTAACACTAAGTAAGTAGAGGCGGTAGTAATAACTAGTAGGGTTACCTAGTAACGTAAATTTGTTTTATATATATATACTTAAGCGCTGATTTTTCTTATTAGTTAAGTAAGAGTAGGGGTTAACCTTCTAGCGAGGAGGGTAGTTACGTTTATAAGGGTTCTTATAGTACTAAGAGCAGAAGGAGTTCGAGAGGGAAGGTATAATAAGTATAGTTATCTTTACTAATAGGATAGGCGTAAATATCGCTATTATTAGAGTAAAGTTCTTAGACGCGCTAAGCGCGCTAAACGTCTTTACTTTATAATAAGGCCTTAGTTATAATACTTATTATAGTCTACTTACTTATTTAAAGCGCTTTAAGTAGCGCGTTCCTTATTTATAATATATATTATATTATTCCCCTAGGTTCTTACGAGGCCTTCCTCTTAAGCGCCTTAATAGTCTTTTACTAGGCTCTAATACTAGTTTAACGCCCTATTAGATAGGTCTTTAAGCTTATGCTTATCTATAGAGCTATTCTATCTCTTATTCCTTACTTTTAAATATAGTAATAAGTTTATCTGCGTTTATAGCGTCTTTATCTATCTAAATAGTATATGTTAGTAAGTAACCTTTCTATTTAACTAGATATTATACCTTTCCTCGCGCGAGGGTTCGTTTCTTAAGAATACTTTTAATCTTAAAATACTTATATGCTTCAAGCTAATAAATATTATTATTTTCCTTAACCTTAACTAGGCCTTAGTAGTTATCTTAGTAGTTAAATAGGTTACTACTAGGGGCTAGTATTAGTATAAGTTAGATAATAGATATAACCGGGTGAATATTTATATTAGGTAGAATATCAAGGCGGTATACTAACTTACTAACGCGTTTAAGGACCTTAAATGGAATACGCTAGTAGCTATACTTTAGGTTTAGTCGTCCTAGTAGATAATATCCTAATCCTATTTTAAGGTATACCTAGTCGCCTAGCTTAAAGGTAATAAAACGATGTTTTTTATTATACTATTCCTTTATATATAGCTAGGCTACTATAATTAAAATTTTTACTTCCTCCTAGAAGATTTCATAGTTTATTTTAGGGTTAGTATTACTTAAGATATTTAACGCGTTATTCGTGTTTTTACTATATAGGATTTAGTTTAGTAAATAACTAATAACTTATAAGTAGGCGTTATTAAGGTTATATTAAAGGCTTAGTAGTAATATTACCTAGTTATCGTTAACGAGGTTAAGAAAGTAATAAATAGCTAGTTCAACGGTTTGATTTTTACGTTCTAAAATACTATTAGTTTATAGATAATATATAGTTAAGAATCTTAATTTAGTATATAATTCCGCCTATAGCGCGGTCTAAAACCTTAAAAGGAACTTTTAGTTGCGATTAGATATAATAGCTTTTAGTATTCCCTAGTTACTACGCTAGAGGTTACGTAGAAGGAAGTATCCCTAGATCTTAGTAGTATATATTAAGTAACCTAGGATAAGGAGCGTTGCTTTAGAGAACTTATTAGTTATAGTAAGTACTATATTAAGAAGTAGAAAGTTCTCTACTTCGTAGCCTAAATACTATAAAAGTATTTCGGGAAGTCCGACGATAAAGTCTATAGTAATTATATAAAAGGGGATAGCTAGTATTAATATTAGCTATATCGCGCTAAGTAGTAGTTAACGTTCTATATTTATTATTCCGCATTAGGGGTAGTTAGCTACGTAATTATTAACTTATTATTTAAGATATAGTATATAAAAGTATTCGTTAATAGCTCTCTATATCCGTTCCTTACTAAAGTAATAGTAGTTATTATAAGCTTCCTCGATAAGAGGCGTTGCTAACTCTTTTAGAATATAGAGCCTTTATTTATTAGTATAGGGGTTAACGTAGTAAAGAAGACTATTATATATAACGAAGTTAAGGTCTATATCGTCTGCCTTTTTGCAGAGTATCTTATATACTCTGCTCTAGGACTTAGAGTTAGTATATAATTAGATAAGTTTAGCCTTAAAGTTATTATTAAGAGATACTTCTATTATAAAGTTAATGCCTATTAGTATATTATCCTATATCTTATTAAGTTCCCTAACGTCTTTAATAGGGATTTCTATTATAAGTAGGCGTAATAATATATCTATTATAATATTTAACGTTCTAGGGATATAATAGTATACTAGGGAGAACTAGCTAAGATATTCTAATAATAATATAAGGCGTAAGTTAGACCTCGTCTTATCCTCTAACTATAGCAACGTTTATTTAATAATATTATATATTACTAAATAGTTAGTAAGTACTATTATAAGGTCTCGTCTAGATAACTATAGTATTAGCTAATACTTCTTTACTACTTATACTAGGTAAGCTACTTCGAGTTCGGTAGGCTAATACTTCTATTTAGCTTAGTTAAGGGCCTTACTAATATAAGCAATTAGACGTATATTAATACGCTTAATAGGGTCGCAAGGTTTCTATTTAATATAGTTAGCTAGCTAGAAGATTAGTGCGGAGTATCTATATTCCTTTAACGAGTTAAGCTATATAAATAACTACTTATCTAGGTTATAGTAGAATAAGGCGTTATTTATTATTAAGGCGTCTTTAACGTTATTAAAGCTAGCTACTTCTTCTAGCGTGGGTTTAAAACTTATCTTTTAATAAAAGAGCTTTCTTATAGCGCCTTTATCCTTCTCTTAAGCTCAGGCTTTAGCTAGTAACGTAGTTTTATACTATTAGAGTAGTTAAATATAATAGCTATAGCGTAGTATTATATATTATAGAAACCCGGTTACGCCTATCTAGTGCTTAAGTTAGCAGAGGTTATGAGGGTACTTAATTTTTTTAATAGCGTTAATACGGTCTTAAGTATTTAATAGTCTAAAGGTGTTAATAGTAAAGCTAAGTAGCTTAATAAAAAGATATCTAATAAACGACTTCTTTACTAAAAGCGAGAGTCTAATAAGTCGCCCTACCCCCTACCTGCGCACCCCCCCCTAACCGCGCACTCCGCGCAGCACCCAACCTACCTAAACTTTCCCACTTTAACACTATAATAACTATTACGAGAACGCGTTTACCTACTATAATATAATAAATAATTTTTTTTAAAAATACTAGTGTTTTCGCTATGCCTAAATATACTAAGGCTAATATTCTTAATACTATTATAGATATAGAGACCGGCTCTAGTATTCATAAAGCTGCTCGCACCTAGAAAGTCCTAGAATTAACCCTTTAAGGTCGGCTTAATAGCGCTAGCTCGCAGTAAGAGGGCTAATCTCTATACTAGCGACTTACTCCTACCTAGGAGAGTTATCTTATTAACTAAGCCCTTACCTAAGTAGCTCTTAGCCTTGCTCTAACCTATTTATAGCTATAAGAGTTAGCCTAACGCGTACTTACTACTACTAGCGACTACTACCTGCTTAGCTATAATTAGCTAGAGTACTTTCTAAAGCGAAATCCCTCTCTAAAGATACTACGAGATAAGGCCCTTAAAAATAAGCATATAAAAGCCCTTATAACTAAGGTTATTTAGGATTACTTCGACCTATATAACCTACCCTTAGTATAAGTAATCCTACCCTGTTATCGATTTAATATAGATAAAACTAGCCTTATAGAGGGAAAGGGTATTAATAGGCTTATTCTTAGATTATCTAAACTACGGAAAATCTACTAGAAGACGCTAGACTTACGTATATAGGTAACTATACTTAAATAGGTCTTAGCCCTTAGTAAGAGTATTCTACTATTAGTAATATTTAATAGGGAGTCCGTTTAATAATAGTAGTTCCCGGTAGAACTCGAGGAATATAACTAATAGAAGTTTACTACCTTAGCGAATAGGTAGACTAATAACGAGATTGCTATTAACTAGGTTAAATATATATTTAATCCTACTACCTGCTTAATAGGCGAGGATAAGGGTATTTAGCGCCTTCTTATACTTAATAGGCACGGGAGTTATATTATAGTTAACTTTATATAGGAATATTACTCTCGGAGTATTTATTACGTTTTTCTACCGGCCTACTCTAGCTATATTATATAACCCCTTAACCTAAGTATATTTAGGTCCCTAAAGGCTACGTATTAACGAAGGATTAATAACTATACTACCCTCACGGACTATATACCTATTAGGAAGAAGGACTTCCTTATTAACTACGTACTTACCCGCATAGAGGGCCTCTCCCGGGTTAATATTAAGGCTAGGTAGCGCGCTACCGGCCTATATCCCGTGAGTCGCGCTAAAGTCCTACTTAGTTAATAACTCCTCTATAATAACCCCTCTATAATAGTTAAAACTACGCCTAAAGTAGCCCGCGTAGGCCCTAAGGGGCTAAAGACTCCTACTAAGTCGAAAGATCTACGTAGTATTAAGATAACGTAGTTAATTCTAAAGATAACTCCCTAGTCCTTCTAGAGGTATAGTAGATAATTACTTTTTACTATAGGGAAAGGGCTTAATTTATAATATAATAATATTATAATAAAAGATCGAGAGATTGCGTCTCTAAAGGCTAAATTATAAGTATATCTACTATGTTAGAGGGCTCCTATAGTAGTTAATCCGAATAAGGCCTTCGTAGATATAAAGGAGGTTAAAATAGTATAATTACTAGCTAGTAAATTAAAGTTTACTAGCGCTAAAGGGGTAGAAGCTTAAATAGAGGAATACGAATCACTCTATTATACTTTTCGGCTAGTAATACTATAATAAATCGATATTATGCTTAAATCGCGTTACTCGAACCTCTTGTGTGGAAGTGCGCGGAAGTGCGCGGTTAGGGGGGGGTGCGCAGGTGGGGGGTGGGGCGACTTATCTATAAAGAGTTTAAGAATTGCATTAAAGTACTTAAGGTAGGTATTAAGGTTCTTTAAGGCGATAACGATATTATTAATAAACGCGTAGGTATATTCCTTATATAGTTATAAGAGTCTATCTATAACGCGTTAAGTATAGGCGGGCGAATTATAGAATCCTATAAGTACTACCTTTAAACGTTCTTATCCCTAGTAGCTAACTATAGTAAATCGATCTTAATATTCCTTCTTAATAAGAAACTAATAGAAGAAGGATTAAGCGTTAACTATAGTAATCTATAGCTTACTGCGAAGGCGTTTAATAACGTCTTATTATAGTAATATAGGGTATATATTAGGGATAGTAGCTTTATTAAGAGCATATAGGTCTATAACTATACGACCTTTATGCTTACTATTTATAATTCGCTATATAGCGAATACGGGGGCTCTAAATAGTATAGGTCTAGAGTTACCCTATTCTATATAGTTTTAAGTATAGAGCTCGTCTAAAGTTTTATTAATAAGCCTCTTATCTTCTTTATTAATAGGATAAGGTCGTTAGCTAATATTTATATTCTACTATCCTTTAATAAGTTCGACCTTGAGGTATTAATCTTCTAGAAGGTTAATTAGTCCTTAGTCCTTCTAGATAGCAGGGTAATATAAGATAACCTCTTTAAGGCGTTATATAGCTTTAGCGTCTTAGGTATAGATATATATACCTTCCTTAGTAATAACTACTAGTAAGTTTTTAAGCTTAGTTATACCTATCTTACTATTTAGGTTAATATTCCCCTTATAGATATCTCCGCTATTTAGCGTTATATTATTATTAGTTACGCTATAGTTAGCGAGCGCTTCCTTACTAGTTAGGTTAGAGATTTCTACTTATTTATTAACTATTAGTTCTAGTAGCTAAGCGAGTATTATAAGCTTGCGATTAGAAAGGCTAAAAATAGCGTAATACGTTAGGTCCTTATATAACGATATTAAAAAGGCTATTTATAGTTAATCGCAAGTCTTTAGTTCGAGGTATCTATTAGACTTAAAGGGCGCTAGAGTTCTAAGCTTAGTGCTTCTTTTGATCTTTAATAGGTAAGGAGTATTATTAATAATAGGAATAAGTAGTAAATTACCTATATACGTATACGTGCACCCTTTATGCTTTAGGCTAAATAGAAGGGACTCTATTTTACTAAAGGTATCTTAATTTAAATAGTAGAGTAATTATATAGCGTAATAGTTAAATTTCTCATAGCGTATATATTATAAACTTTTAAAGGGACTTTTAAATAGATCTAAGAGGGAATTCGAATATTATCGCAGGATACGATTTAGATATATAATTCTAAGTTTAGAACGTCGAGCCTATTAGGTATATTAAAGTCTTACTCTATAAGTAGACTAGTATCTAGATATAGGATAAGCTATACACCTATATAAAGCTTAGTAGTTATTATATATCCGTTAGGTTATTATCCTTATATAAGAATTATAAAGGTTACCTAGGCGATAGTCTTAAGGCTTCCTACGCTTTAGAGCTTAAATACCTTAGGTTCTCTTAAGAGGATATAGAACTATTATAGGTAGGCTTTGCTTATAACTAAGCAGTCTGCGCTAATATTAATATAGACTACGATTAGTAGTCTAGCGCGATAGCCTCGGATAATAATTTTAGCGTATATATAGCGGCATAAATAGGTAACTATATATTACTATAGCTTAACGGGACTAATAAGCGTTATATTTAGCTAAGGGGATAGAAGGGTTTAATGCGAGAAGATACCCTTAAAGTTAGTATATAGCTTAGCATTATAAAAGCAGGTTTCGTATAAGTAGATTCTAGGATTCTTAAGGAGCGAATTTTAGAAGGAGTTAATATTAAAAATAGGGTACTTATCCTTATATCTAGGGATATAACCTAGAGGGTATTCGTAGTAATATATAGGTTAAGTAACTAGGTTAATATACTCGGGATTATCTTCTTATAGCTCTTAGTTATCCTCGTTATCTATGCTAATAACTAAGTCTTCTTTATACGAGTCTAAATCCTCGCTAGCCTTAATATACTAAATATAGTCGAAGTCGCCCTTATCTAATAAAGTATATACTTCCTCTTCCGCTTACTTATAACTAGTGCCCTTAGTTATATAGGCTAAAGGGTAACTAGGCGGTTAAGGATACTAAACGTATTAACCGGGCTATTTATATTAGTATTTAGGCCTTTATTATTAGTTAAACTAAATTTCCTTATGAGCGGATAATAAGGGTTTAGTAGCTATATTAGTAGCTTGCTTTATAGGTCTCGATAGTAATAAGCTAGATATAGTCTCTTTCGGGTTCGTATAGTATAAGTAATAAGTAGCTGCGATATAGCCTACTTTCGAGGTCTCTTTTAGTAATAATCGCATTATAGAAGTTCCTATATAGGTCGCCTTAATAGAGGGCTAGACTAATAATCGCTAGGATCCTTTAGTAACTATTTAATACTAGCTAGGGACTATCTTCTATAGGCTTATAATAAACTTATTATAATTCGTATTACTAGTTAGCTAAGGAATACTAATAACTAGTT
>JAVHLU010003641.1:0-10277 GCA_036785755.1 Colletotrichum ledebouriae
CCTTATACCTCGCGTTATAATACTTAGCTTACGCCTTAGTAGCCTTTTACTACTATTCCTAGGCCCTCTTATAAAGCTTTAAGATATATTTAATTCGCTCCCTTACGCCCTATACTATAACCCTATTTATAGGGGTTATATATTCCACGTAACGTAGGTAGTAGCTATATAGAGCCTCTATTAGTAAATAGCTAGTAGTATTATAGCGACTATTATTATATATAAACTTAGCCTCGGGTAGCTAGACGGCCTATTCTTATAGCAATTCGCTAGTATATACTTATAAGTACTTCTCTAATATCTAGTATATCCTTTTAAACTACCTATTAATCTAGGGGTAATATATAGTAGAGAGGCGGCGCTTAATAGCCCTCTCTCTTATAAATTCCTCCTAAAATTAGCTAGTAAGGAGCTTATCTTAGTTATTAATAATACCCTCTAGGGTATTAAAATAGCACTCGACCTATTTATAAATAATCTGCGCTAGCTTAGTAGCTATTAGCTGCTTTATTATCGGGATAAATATAGCAAACTTAGTTATTTAGTATATAATAATAAGAACTACGTCGTACTCCCCGCCTTTATACTAATAGCTCGGTAGTAGTCTAGTAATAAAATCTATACTAATTTCCTAAAATAGGTATGCTAATAGGGGTAGTAGGTATAACTTTCTATAGGGCTTATGCCTCGGAACCCGGATCCCTTAATATATATAGCACCCCGTAATATAATTATATATATCTATAGCTAAGTTTAGCTAGTAGAACTTCCTTAAGATTAACTTAGTAGTCTTATTTACCCCTATATAACCCGCCCTATAGTCGTCGTGGTATTAGCAAAGGATTTTAAGTCTTAGGGACCTCTCCTAGGGTATCTCTAACCTTCCCTTATAGAATAAGGTTCTATAGCTATTAATTATATAGCCCCTATAATTACTAGCTAGTCCGCGTGCCCTCTCCGATTAGGTCTAGTAGTATAAGTTATTAGCCTATAATCCGCAGATAAGACTTTCTATTACTTTAGAGGGTTACTAACTATACGCCGTTTCGCTTATTATAAGCTCCCTTATAACTTAGCGTGGGATATACTACTACGCTATAGTAACCCTAGCTCCGAGCGAGTCCTCTAGGTTAATAACCTCTCGCTAAGCGTTCTCCGCGTCTTCTCCTGCTTTTTAATATCGGGTTATTATAGCTATTATAGTTATAGTAATATTAGTATACTATAGAGCGCTACGCTAACTAGAGACCGAGGCGTCTCTACCCCTAGAGCTATCTATCTAAAAGGGGTATTATTTTATACTAGCCCTTATAGTATTAATAAATACTCTTAAGGTCTCTATATTACCTTATAGAGTAGTAATACTTATCTAGAGGTCTGCTAGTAGGTTACTAATAAACCCTAGCTTCCTTACTAGGGTTAGGAGTATATTATTATATTTTACCTCCCCCTCTATATAATCTAGCCTCTTAGATAGCCTATCTACTAGGTTTATAACCCCCGACTTATGCTCTAAGTTAAAGTTAAATGCTAAGAGTTTATATACCTATCTAGTAAGCTTTCCCTAAAGGTCCCGCGCTAACGCGCTAATAACTCCCTTTAGCGCCTAGTAGTCCGTTAGGATTATAAACTTTTTTAATATACCTTAAAGGTAATAAGCTTAGTAATCTAGGCTTTTAATTATAGCGAGAAGCTCCTATTAGCCTACTCCCTAATACTACTTAGTATTACTAAGCTTTTATAAATAGTAAGCAACTAGTTACTACTAGCTATTAATATACTATAATAGGATATTAGATATAACCTTTATAGAAGTATCTATTTTAACCCTTATTTCGCGGGTTAGGTCCTAATATTAGAGAATAGTTACTAAGTAGAAGGCAGCTTAGAGCTATTTAAAGGCCCGTTAGGCCTCTTTTAGCTAGTAAAATTCGCTTCCCTTCTTACTATTCTTATTACCCTTTAGTAGGGACGTTATAGGGGCTATAATACCTAAATAGCTTATAATAAACTTATAGTAGAAGTTATAGAATCCTAGGAAGACTTAGATCTCCTAGTAGGTCTTAAGCGGCTTCTATTTAGTAATAGCTTAGATATAGGTTTAGTCTATTAATATACCTTTAGGCGTAATAATATACCCTAGGAACTCTACTTATTATTAGTAGAAGCTATACTTACTAAGCTTAGTATATAGCGCCTACTAGCGAAGCTTATAGAGTACTTAGCGAAGGTCCTTTATATATTACTCTCTTATCTCGGAGTAGATTATAATATTATCTATATAAGTAATATAATAGGTATCTAGTAGCTCGGCGAGCGCTTAGTAAATATATACCTAGAACGTCGCTAGGGCGTTTATAAGTCTAAATAGTATAATAATATATTCGAAGTACCTATAACAAGTCTTAAAAGCTATCTTCTAGCAGTCTTCTAGCTTAATATAGATATAGTAGTATATATCTTAAAGGTTAATCTTTAAGATCTATTTCGCTCCCCGAAGCCTATCTAATAGCTTACTAATAAGGGGAAGTAGATATTAGTTCTTTAGTATTACCTTATTAAGGCCTTAATAATCTATATAAAGGTATAAGGATCTATCCTTCTTAGGTATAAAGAGAATAGGGGTATTTACCTCGCTTATTAAGGGTTAAATCCGCCTTATTACTTAGTTATTAGTAATATATTAGTAGAGCTCCTCTAGCTAGTACTTATTTAGTAAGTAGATAGGCTTATATAGAGGTTTCTTCCCTTTAACTAAGTTAATAGTATATTCCGCGCCCTCTAGGGCTAGGTATTCCTTTACTAACTACTTATTAAATATCGCCTATTTACTAAGTAGCTCTAGTAGTAATTCTACTTCGCCCTCTAAGGTATTCTCTTCGCCTAGAGCCTCTAATAATAGCTTATAGGGGGCGATATTCCCTAAAATATATATAATATAGGCCTTCTAGCTATTCTCTATAATCTCCTATATAAATACTAATAGCTTAGTAATACTAAGGCGTTTATATCCCTAGGTATTTATCTAGGTATTAATTATAATACCCTCCTTACTTATAGAGTATTATAATAGGAGGAGGTCTCCTACCCCTTTAGAGTAGGGAGCCTTAGCGAATAGTTACTATATCTTCCTTAGTTATCCCCTTAAGTTAATAAGGAAGAATATTAACTAATACGTATTTTAGCCCGTTATAGAGGACCTATTAAACCCTTCTAATATAGGGGCGCGCGCTACTATAGGTTATAGTTATAAGGATTTTACTAGTTAACTACTAATAATATCGACTTATAAATAGGAGTCTATATCTACTACTACTTCTTATTTAGCGATATTCTAGAGAATAATTACCCGTCCTTTTATAGTATCTCCCTTTAGGAAAGTATCTAGTTCTAATATAAGCGCGGGGGTTATTAATATAGTCCCCCGGCTTACTCTTTTTCTAATAGGTCGAGGTCCTCTACCTCTCTTATTAATTAGATTATATTAACCCTTACCTTATTAGTAAACGCTCGGTATCCTATTAGTATTTTATTTACACTCTATTATTTATCCGGGTAGTCTACCCTCTTATACCCCTTCTTCTTATAGCTAAAGTATATTAAGGGGTTAGACGTTGCAGGTCGTGCGCTAGGGCTAAATATAAGCTAGCTCTAGTTAGGTCCCTATATTATAGTACTAGCTAATTAGTAAGGCATCGGGCTCTAAGAACCTTGCGTAGTCCTATAACTAGAGCCCTACTAGCCTACCTTTTAGCTCGCCCTTGTTATAGGGGGCACCCTTAGTATATACTCCTCGCCTATATATTACTTCCTGCTTTTGCTCTATAGGGCCTCGCTACCTTATTAGTAATATATCTCCTATAAGTATTCCGCTTCTATAGTAATATCTCTTAGTCTCTATATCTTAACCTTCTAATACTTAAGCTCCCTATATAAAAAGGGGGCTAGTTAGAAGTATAATATATAGGCCTTAGCCTTACTATCTTCTATACTAATTATACCTAAGTTCTAGTATATCGCTAACTATTTAGTAAAGAACTATATTAATAACTATATCTCCCTCTACCTTATTATATCTAGCTTCTCATAATACCTCTGCTCTTAAAGCTCTAGATTAATATATTATTAGTAAATAAACGCTATAAAGTTAGCCTAGGCTAGGTCTCTCTCTAGCCTAGCCCTATAGTATTACTACTAGGTCTATAGGGAGGGGCTTATCTTTATAAGCGCCTATTAAATCTACTACTCTAGTATATTACTAGCGCGTAGTTAGTATCTATCTTTAACTACTTAGATCTAGTTATTAACCTAGTTTATAGTAAAGTCCTCGCTTATAGTATAGTAATTATATATAGGGGGTTTCTTATATTCTCTCTATAGCTACCTCGTTACTAGGTAGTTAGTAAGCTCCTATAGTAGGGTAGTAGTTTATTCCTTATACCTCTACTACTATAGATATATCTACCCTATAAGGCTCTCCTACTATCTCTATAGTAATCTTATTACTTAGGTAAGGACGCTTAAGATACTAGCTTCTTAGGGGGTCTTAGGTAGGGTGCCCTATTAGCTACTACTCGCTATTTATTTACTAAGCGAAAGTCGCTCTACTAGTTCTAGTATTACTTAAGACCTAGCCTGCCCCCTTAGGGTAGCCTCTCCTGCTATATTATTATAGGGATTATCTAACCCCCTAGCGCGGCATCTATACTACGTTCCCTATATCTTAGGGCTTAGCGAGCGACCTGCGTTATATTAGCTAAGGCCTTATTAGTTATATTCTATATACCTAGCCTAGAGTTCGTTATAGTTAAACTCTATTACTAATTCGTCTATTACTAATATATTAGTATATTATTACTAGTTCGTTTTAGATATTCTAACTAGCGCTAGTTTCTTAAATCGAGGTAGAAGTAATAGAGTTATAAGAGTATAGCTATAAGCCTAAACTAGGAAAGGCTAGAATACTAAAATATAGGTATATATAGTTATATTAGACTATTACTTAACCTTCTAAGTCTCTAGCTTATAGAGTTTTCTTAAGGGGGTATATATTCGCTACTAATTTGCCGATATTTTGCTAATAGCGTTAGCTCTATATCCTGCACCCGCTATTATTCCTTATACTTATATATATTATTAGTATTAAAAATTATACCTCGCATAGGCTTAGCGTTTTTATATATAAAGTTTAGTATTAATATAATTAAGGGATAAGGAAGAGGGAGAGGTATAAGGCTTTACTCGTAGTAATAAAGCTTCTTATACTTCTAGCTATAAGAACCTCTTAAGAAAGACCTCTTTAGTTAAGGAGTTACCTCTTATATAATAGCGTTTATAGTACTTTTAGTACCTTACTAGAAGGTTAACCTTTTAAGTTAAGAAGTTATCTTATATAGTAGCTTTTACCTTACTAGAAAGTTTAGCGAGGGCGTTTCTAGGCCACGAGAGCCTTAGTAGCCTATTTAGCTCTAATATAATTAGCCCTAGTGCGGCGCGTATCTAACTTTATATAATAATATTTAGAGGGTTTACTTATAAGTAATAGGAATATATAGGGTTCTTATATTATTTTCCTTAACTAGTAGAGGGTATAAGTTAAAATACCTATATAATATTTCCCGAATTATGCTTATAAACTAGGTGAATTTATTATAGTCTTTTTACAAAGGGGCTATAGCGTAATTCCGAACTCAATAGATTACCTTGAGACTTTTAGTACTACTTATAGACCTGAAAGCTATAGATTTATACTAATGTTTGCTATAAAGTATAACTATATATTAAAGCAGTTTGATGTTACTACTGCTTTTACTCACGTAGATATTAATAAGGATCTCTATATAAGGATACCTACTAGTTTCTTATAAAATGAAAATACTAATAAATTAATATATAATAATAATAATCCAACGGATAATAGCTTAATATATAAGCTAAACAAAGCCTTATATGGCTTAAAACAAAGCCCACGCCTATGGTATAAATACCTACGGTTAATACTACTGTAGTATAACTTTGAAGTCTCCCCCTATAATAAGGGAGTATTTATACTAAATAAAAGTAAATATAAAGCTATTTTAGCTTATTATGTTAATAATATGCTATTAGCTATTAATAATAATAATACCTATAATTATATATATAATAACCTATAAAAGCATTTAAGACTTTAATACTTAGGGGAGCCTAGTATTTTCCTAGGAAATGAAATACTAATAGACCGTGTAAATGAATAACTATGTATAAAACAACTAAAGTATACGGAAAGAATACTTAATAAGTATAATAAAACTAAAGTCTATAGGGCTTATACCCCTATGGATAATAATCTAAAGTTATATAAGAATAATAACTATATAACTAAAGAGGAAATATTATAATATTAATAAGAGATCGGAGCTCTATTATACCTAGCTTTAAAAATAAGGCTAGATATTACTTTAGTAGTTATTAAGTTCGGAAATAGGCCGCAGCCCCTTTATAAAAAGACTATAATAAATTCACCTAGTTTATAGGTATAATTTAGGAAATACTATATAGGTATTTTAACCTATACCCTCTACTAGTTAAGGAAAATAATATAAGAACCCTATATATTCCTACTACTCGCAAGCAAACCCTCATATAAAGTTAGATATGCGCTATACCGGGGCTAATTATATTAGAGCTAAACGGGCTACTAAGGCTCTTATAGTAATACCCTCGCTAAACCTTCTAGTAAGGTGCTATAAAAGCTATTATATAAGATAACTTCTTAACCTAAAAGGTCGACCTTCTAGTAAGGTACTAAAGGTATTATAAATGCTACTATACGAGAGGTAACTCCTTAACTAAAGAGGTCTTTCCTAAGAGGTTCTTATAGCTAGAAATATAAGAAGCTCTATTACTACGAGTAGGGCTTTATACCTCTCCCTCTTCTTTATTTCTTAATTATATTAGTACTAGACCTTATATATAAAAACGCTAAGCCCGCGCGAGATATACCTTTTAATATTAATAATATATAAGAGCTTACTAGAGAGTTTAGTATTAATATAATTAATAAAACCCGCTCCTTTTTTAATTACTCTATTATATATAGAAAGTATATTATTAGTATAGCCCTTAAGAGGGCTCTTATTAATACCCCTAGAGGGGATACTTACTATTATATTATAACTAAGTAAGTAGACTTAGTAGTAGAAGCTAGGCGGGCTATTATATACCCTATAGAGTAGCCCTTCTTTAAGCAAATCCTCCGTACTATTAAGGTAGAGGCAGCCTAGGCCCCTTAGGGGAACGTCGGTAAGTATAGCTTATGCTAAATAGAGAGAGCGTTACTAATAATAGTATAGCTAGTAGACGAAGCGGTAATAGAGGCGGTATTAGTAGCGTAGGTAGTGCGCGAGAGGAAAAGTTAATAGTTTTATAGTTTAAATAATTAAAAACTACGTTATTATTAATATAAAGTTAAAGATCGTGAGGCTATTTAGTATAACAGGTATATATAAGTATAGCCATAGTTAGGAAAGTTATAATCACGTGACCGAAGGCTATGTATTATTAGGAGGCGCGGAGTTAGAAGGTCTGTTGCACTTAAGCAGGTAAAATCACTATATAGTAGCTAGAGGCCCTTTAGTAGTTATAATATATGCCTATTATAGTAGTAATCCCTCTAAAGAGTACTTTATAGCTCTGAATAAAATATAGGGATATATAAATAAATTCCCTAACTATAATTTAATATATAACTATAGTAAGGATATACCTAATAATAATAATATAATTAGATTTACGGATTTAGATTAGGCATAAGATCTTAATAATCGAAAATTAACCTCAGCTTATATATTTACTTAGGGTTTATATAATATTATATCCTATTCTTCTTCTAAATAAGAAACAGTAGCCCTATTAAGCTACGAAGCTAAATATATAGCTTTATTAGATGTAGTAAAAGAGGCTCTATATATATATAATAGCTATAACTTTATACTTAATAAATTAGGCTATAAGAGCCTTATAAAGCCTAAAATATTTATAGATAATATCTCAGCTTAAAAATTAGCTAAGAATCCTGAATTTTATAAAAAGGCTAAGTATATTAATATTAAATACCATTTTACTAGAAATCTAGTTATAGACGAAGAGATTTTCCTCTTTTATATATAGTCTAGTAATAATATTGCGGATATATTAATAAAGCCTTTAGGTAGGATAAAATTCTATAACCTATTATATATAATAGGTAATAATAATAATGAAATAAATAATAATAATAATATAAATATAAATGATAATAACCGCATTATAGATCTAAATTATTAGACTATAATAATAATAAAAGTCTAGTTCTCCTTTTTATACCTATAAGAGTTAGGCTTTTAGGTTTTTCTACTAGCAATTATGATATAATACTCTTAGAATTTCCTCTTTATCTTTCCCTACCGGGTTTTAAGAGTTTTTATATTAGAGTATATAACCTATAAAGAGAGTGTAATAATATAATATAATATAATATAATAATACGCTATATATACATAAAATATATACCTTACCGGGGGGTATAAGAATACCGAAGGTATATCTTAAAAACTCTAAAGAATTCTATTAAGTTCGGAATTATACCGCAGCCCCTTTATAAAAAGACTATAATAAATTCACCTAGTTTATAGGTATAATTTAGGAAATACTATATAAATATTTTAACCTATACCCTCTACTAGTTAAGGAAAATAATATAAGAACCCTATATATTCCTACTACTTATAAGTAAACCCTTTAAATATTACTATATAAAGTTAGACGCGCGCTATACTAGGGCTAATTATATTAGAGCTAAATAGGCTACTAAGGCTCTTGTAGCCTAGAAACGCCCTCGCTAAACCTTCTAGTTAGGTGCTATGAAAGCTACTATATAAGATAACTCCTTAACCTAAAAGGTTAACTTTTTAATAAGGTACTAAAGGTATTACAAAAGCTACTATATAAAATAACTCCTTAACCTAAAAGGTCAACCTTTTAGTAAGGTGCTAAAGGTGCTATAAATACTATTATATAAGAGGTAACTTCTTAACTAAAGAGGTCTTTCCTAAGAGGTTCTTATAGCTAGAAGTATAAGAAGCTCTACTACTATAAGTAGGGCTTTATACCTCTCCCTCTTCCTTATCCTTATCCTATATAAAGTCCTAGGTATACCTATAACCTATAATAAGTCCTTAACTATATTAGCACTAGACCCTATATATAAAAACGCTAAGCTTGCGCGAGGTATGCCCTTTAATATTAATAATATATAAGAGCTTATTAGAGAGTTTAATATTAATATAATTAATAAAACCCGCTCCTTCTTTAACTACTCTATTATATATAGAGAGCGTATTATTAGTATAGCCCTTAAGAGAGCTCTTATTAATATCCTAAGAGAAGATACTTATTATTATATTATAGCTAAGTAAGTAGACTTAGTAATAAAAGCTAGGCGGGTTATTATATACCCTATAGAGTAGCCCTTCTTTGAGCAGGTCCTCTATATTATTAAGGCAGAGGTAGCCTAGGCCCCTTAGGGGTTAGTAAGTATAGCTTGCGCTAACTATAATATAGAGAGAGCGTTACTAACGACGGTATAGCTATAAAGATAGTAATAACTAGCGGACGAAGCGGTAATAGAGGCGGTATTTAATAGCAGCGCAGGTAGTATGCGAGAGGATAAGTCGATAGTTTCGTAGTCTATTAAATAATTAAAAACTACGTTATTATTAATATAAAGTTAAAGATCGTGAGGCTATTAACGGGCACGTATAAGTGCGGCTATAGTTAGGAAAGGTAGTTAGTAACTTAGGAGGTTATTAGGTTATGATCACGTGACCGAAGGCTATATATTATCAGGAGGCGCGGAGTTAGAAGGTCTATTGCACTTAAGCAGGTAAAATCACTATGCAGTGGCCAGAGGCCCTAAAGAATTCTATAATAATCTTATAAGGTTTATATAAACCTTAATAAATAACTATAGTATATATAGTTATATACCTATATAATATCTCTTTAATAATACTTTAATAACTATAAAATATAAAATAATAACTATAAAAGTATTTCCTTTATGGAATAAATACTTTAAAAGTCTATATAAATTCTAATAATAGCAATAAGCTTATATATATTTATATATTTATTGAGCTCGGAATTACGCCGCAGCCCCTTTGCAAAAAGACTATAATAAATTCACCTAGTTCGCAGGTATAATTCGGGAAATACTATATAGGTATTTTAACCTATACCCTCTACTAGTTAAGGAA
>JAVHLU010003642.1:0-10277 GCA_036785755.1 Colletotrichum ledebouriae
TAAGTAGTAAGAATATATAGGGTTCCTATATTATTTTCCTTAACTAGTAGAGGGTATAGGTTAAAATACCTATATAGTATTTCCCGAATTATACTTATAAACTAGGTGAATTTATTATAGTCTTTTTACAAAGGGGCTGCGGCGTAATTCCAAACTCAAGGGGTATTATGGATATTTATTCTATATAGTTATACTTCTTTTATAAGTTTAGCAGCGAAATTATACTTATTATAACTCTAGATAACTCTACTTATAACCTATAGAATTATATTAATATTATTATTAGAGGATATTATAATAAATCTATATTACTAGAAGATATAGTAGACCTAATAACTCTATTAACTAACTAAGAGAAATCTTATATTTAAGAAGACGTTAAGTCTTTAAGTATTATAAACCTATCTAATTAACTAATATTAGTTCTAAGAATTATATACAATAAATCTCTAAAGCTAGATAAGAGAGTATTAAAGATTAATATAATAATAGCTTAAGCTAGCTTATCTAACTTTTAGAAGAAATGGATAGAAATTATATTATAATATCTGACTAGCTATATTTAATAAGTTATAAAAGTAATTAAACTAACTAAGGGGAAGGCTATATAATAAGCTAGAGTTATAAGAGTTCCTAGATCTAATTTATAGGAATATATTAGGATTAAAGATATTATCAATACTAAGATAAAGGGCCCTAATCCTATTAAAAAATAGAAGCTACCCTAATAAACTAAGTAAACTATAATAATAGCTTATAAGGGTAAGCCCCCTATTAATATTTAATAATTAGCTATTGATATTTAATTTAAGATTTCACTACTTAACTTAATATAACTTAGTCCTAAGTTTTTAAAGATATTATAATCTCTATCCTAATAGGTAGTTATATATAAGCCTAATTATATAAGGGGAAAAGAGAAGGTTATTACTAATTCTAATATAGCTATTATAATAATAATTAAGAAGTCTATATAAGAGATATACTATAAAACCCTATAATAAAAATATATAATAATATAGAGGCTATATAATAGAGGTTGATTACGTAATACAGTGTATTATAGTTTTATTAATACTGTATATACTATTAGAAGAAGCCTCTAGAAAGCTATAGAAACTACTAGCTTTTACTACCTAAGTTAAGGTTAAACCTAAAAGGGTTTTAGGTTACCGAATTACTTAATAAATAACCTAAATAAGAAAATAAGGTAGCTTAGTAAGTAGCTTACGTAGCTATAGAAGGCTCTAGAAACTAAGCCTTAAGTATAGATAACTCGCCTCTCCCTCTCTAGAATACTCCCTTTTACTTAGAAGGTAGACACTTTAATATTAACTTATTTATACTTATTATTTCCCTTTTGAGCTATTAATTATATTATCAACAATTACGTAACCTAAGAGGTTATAAGCCTAGCTTATATAAGCTAAAAAACGCTGAATAACGCTAAAAGAACCTAAAAGCCTAAAATAACGAAACCGAGATTCGAACCTCAAGCCCTTCTATATAAGGCTAATACCTATACCGCTATACTATATAACCTCCTACCTATTCAAACTATTAACAATAATAACTACGCCTATAATAGACGCTAAATTCACTATCCCTCAGCTTAAAGGAGCCTCTAACTATACTACTTAGGCTTTAAGAGTTAAGGCTCTTTTAGCTAGCAAGGATATTAATATTAACTTAGAGGCACCTATAAGCGAGACTAATAAGGACCTAAATAATAAGTCACTAGCTTATATATAGCTATTATATACTAATAGGCCCCTATAGGTTATAAAAGACGCTATAATAGCGCCTAAAGCCTAGAAAAAACTCGCTAATTTATATAAGCCTAAGGGTTTTATAGACGAATTCCTGACTTATAGGGAATTTTTTAATACTACTTTAGAAGACTTTAGTAGTATAGAAGAATACCTTACTAAAGTTAAGGGATTAACTAATAATCTAGCTTATTATAAGCTAGCTTTACCTAAATAGGTTATTATAGCCTGGATTTTAAATAGCTTAGACGAAAGCTATAAGGGTTTTATAACTAATATAACCCCAAGCCTTAGGGCTAACCTAGAGGCCTATACTCTTAACTCTTTATTTGCTAATTTACTAGATGAATATAAGAGAAAAGGAGGTAAAAATACTATAGATTATACTAAAAAGGGGCCTAATCGGGTTAATAAAAAGCCCTAGAAAAAGACTAAGGGTTTATTCTATAAAAGCTATAGAAAAAGAGGCTATACTAAAGAGAATTATGCCTTTTTATACCCTAATAAGGCTCCTAAATAGTGGAAGCCTAAAAATAATAATAATAATAAAAAGGCTGAAAAAGCAGCTCAACAGAGCAATAATTCAGCTAAAACAGTTAATATAACTATTGATAACTAGCTAAATAACACTATAAATATAGCTAATAATATAGCTAAAAACTCCTCTATTACTAAGGATTTTAACCTTATGGATATAAACTACGAAGGAGGAAATACTCCTCTAGCGGTTAATAACTTCTATGAGGAAGATTATGAATTTAAAAACGTAAATATAACCTATAATAATAACCCTTATAATAATAATAATACCAACCTATCACTAGGTAGTTTAATAAAGCAGGAATTTAATAACCTAAAGAACTACTATAACTAGAATGTAACTAGTTCTTTAAATAAAATCTCTTTCTATTTAGATACTACTACTACTATTTATACTATTAGTGATATAAAATATCTATATAATATAAAAGATATAAAGGAAAGGGTTAAATAGGGAGAAGCAGGCTATTTAACTGCTACTAAAGAAGGATCTATCAAACTATCCTTTAATAATCAATATTCTATAATATTAAATAACGTATACTATATACTAGAGCTACGTATTAAATTACTTAGCTAAGATAAGCTTGATAACCTAGGTATAGCTTCTATCTTTTGGAAGCAACCTATTTTATATAATATAAATAAGATAAAATACTAGCTATAGGGTAAAAGAAGAATAACTTATACTTCTTTAATATACCCTCTGCTAATATAAATAACAATAATAAAAATACTATAAATATAACTAAAGATAACCTATATAATAATAAGGCTATACTCTATAAGCCTTACTATAATAATATACTATGGCATGAAAGACTAGGTCATGCTAACTATAAAACTATACAACAGCTTACTAAAGCTGCTATAACTAATACTAATATACCATATCTTAATGAAAGAATACCTTGTGAAGCTTGCTTTAAAGGCAAGTTAACTAATAAGGTAAAATATAATAACTATACTAATAAACAATATAGCTACTTAGATAAAGTAGCTGGGGACCTATGTGGACCTATAAAACCACCTACTTATAATAACTATAAGTGGGTTTTAATACTTATAGATAAATATACTAGGTTTGTATGGGGATATTTATTAAAAAATAAGGATTCTAAAGAGGTATCTACTGCCTTTGAGGAATTTATAAATATTTTAAATAATAATAATAATAATAAACGGGTTAAGGAATTTGATACTGATAGTGGCTTAGAGTTTAATAATAAACGTATAAAAGCTATATATATCTATCAGGGTATTATTTATAATATAAAGCCTCCCTATACCCATGAGCCTAATAGCATAGTAGAACGAATAATTCGTACTATAATAAATAAAGTACGAACTATATTATATAATTCAGGCTTACTACTATACTTATAGGGAGACGCCTTTTCAGCTGCCTTACATTTATATAATAGAACCCCCTATAGCTCTATAGGCTATAAAACGCCTTATGAGTTAAAAAACGGCTATAAGCCTAGTATATCTAATATAAGAGTATGGGGTAGTATATGCTATTATAAAAATAAAGACCCTAATCTAAAGAAACTAGATATAAGGGCTAAAAAGGGAGCTATAATAAATTATGGCAAAAATGCCTATAGAATATAGGATCTAATATTAAAAAGGGCTATATGGTCTAGAGATATAGAAATCCTAGAAGATACCTTTATATCCTCTAATAATAAAGAGCTACTAATAACTATAAACCGTCCACATATAACTTATAACAATAACAATAATAATAATAATAATAACCAGATTAATAATAGTAATAATAGCGGAAATAATCAAGCTGAAGATAGCTCTATTTAGTTTGATATTAACCCATAAGAGGATATATTAATAAATAATAAAAATAATAATAATAATAACAATAATAATACTAATACTACTAGCTCGAATATTGAGATATAAATCCCCTAATCTAATATTAATAAAGAAGCCTATACTTAGGTTAATAATAGCGCGCTACTTCTATTAATAGAAGATTGCCCAAGGCTTAATATATTATCCGCTATTAATAAAAATAATAATAATAAGGCTTCTTATATACTCTCTACTACTAGTTTAGTAGAGCCTGCTACCTATAAGCAAGCTATAAATAATATAAATAAAGATAAGTGGGTTGAAGGAATGCTTGCTGAAATAAAAGAGCTAGAAAATATTTATACGTGGGAAATAATCCCTAAACCACTGAAAAATAATGATAATAATAACAATATAAATATATTAGGTGGTAGATAGGTATATACTTTAAAAATAAATATAAAAGGGGAAATTCTACGCTATAAGGCTAGATGGGTAGTATAAGGTTTTAATTAACATATAGGTATTAATTACCTCGAAACCTTTAGTACTACCTGTAGGCCTGAAAGCTATAGATTTCTATTATATTATAGTATATATAATAACTAGGATATACAGCAGTATAACGTCTCTAATGCCTTTGTATATGCAGAGGTTAAGAAGGAGATATATATACAACTGCCTACTGGTTTTATTTATAACAAAAATACTAATAAGCTAGAATTTGATATAAATTCCCCTATAAAACCCTATAATAATAACTATATATTAAAGCTTAAAAAGGCCTTATATGGCTTAAAGCAAAGCCCACGACTATAGTATAAATACCTACGGTCTATCTTAATAAATATAGGCTTTAAGGTTTCACTTTATAATGAAGCCTTATTTATATTAAATAATAATAATAAACAGGCTTTAATAGCATGCCATGTGGACAACATGCTTATAGCCACACCAAATAATACTATAACTGAATATATATATAACTCTTTATTAAAGAGTATAAAAATAAAGTCTATAGGGGTGCCTAGTAAATTCCTAGGAAATAACTATAGACCGTCAAAATAAGGCTTTATATATACATTAAAGCCAATATACTAAAGAAATACTTAACAAATATAATAAAAAGCATATATATCCAGCTAAAATACCTATGGATAATAATATAAAGCTATATAAAAACAAAGATATAACTAAGCCAGAAGATATAACTATATATCAACAGCAAATAGGAGCTCTACTTTATTTAGCCTTAAAAGCTAGGCTTAATATAGCTCTAGCTGTTATTACTTGTGCTCGATATATGAGTAATCCTTCTAAAGAGCACTTTATAGCCCTACATAAAATATGGGGCTATTTAAATAAATATCCTACTTTAGGATTATATTATAACTGCAACGATAACTAGCTATATAATAATAATAATATTATCTGATTTTCAGACTCTAATTAGGCTAGAGATCTAGATAATAGAAAGTCCATAACTAGCTATATCTTTACTTTTAGACTATATAATATAATAAGCTAGAATAGCATTAAACAAAAAACAGTTGCTTTAAGCACCTGTGAAGCTAAATATATAGCTCTAACAGAGTCTATAAAAGAAGCTATATATTTATATAATAACTATAACTATATATATAAGATTCTAGGTTATAAGGCTTTAGATAAGCCTAAAATATTAATAGATAATAAAGCAGCTCAAAAGCTAGCTTAAAACCCAGAATTTCATAACAAAGTCAAGCATATTAACATAAGATATCACTTTATAAGAGATAACGTTATAGCTAAAAAAGTATTCTTATATTACGTTAATACTAAAGATAATATATCAGATATATTAACTAAACCGCTAGCAAAAATGCTTTTTCACTCAATAAAAGATACTTATAATATATTAGAAAAGGGTTTTTTACCAGATTATAATAAACCTATTAATAGGTATAATAAAAACATAAAAGACTCTAATATTCAAAGAGTTAATAAACTACTAAAATAATATAATATATATATTTAGTTTTCCCTAATATAAATACTAGAGTTTTTCCTATAAGGTTTTTTCTAGTATAAAATATTCTTAAAATAAACATAAACATAAACATAAAAATAAAAATAAAAATAAAAATAATAATAATAAAAAAAATAATAATAGTAATACTGGTTTTTCCTATACGGTTTTCCAGTATATATATATATAAAATAAGTACTGGTTTTTTCCTATAAGGTTTTTCAGTATAAAAGTCTCTTAAGCAATAAGCTATATATAATATATATACCTTAAAGGGGGATATAAGAGATATACTATAAAACACTATAATAAAAATATATAATAATATAGAGGCTGTATAATAGAGGTTGATTACGTAATACAGTGTATTACAGTATTATTAATACTATGTATACTATTAGAAGAAGCCTCTAGAACGCTCTAGAAACTAAGCCTTAAGTATAAATAACTCGCCTCTCCCTCTCTAGAATACTCCCTTTTACTTAGAAGGTAGACACTTTAATATTAACTTATTTATACTTATTATTTCCCTTTTGAGCTATCAATTACGTTATTAACGATTACGTAACCTAAGAGTCTAGTATTATAAAGATAACGAATAACCTATAAGTAAATATGTAGCTATTCTTAAGGAATTATAAAGTAACCTACTTATTCTAGCTAGAATATATACTATTAATACCTACTACTTATTACTATTTACTAATAAGAGCTATATAAGCTAACTAAGGTTCTAAGATAAATATTATCTCCCCAAGACTTATTAAGGAATATAGGTTTACTTAATACTTACTCGCTAGTATTAGTTTTAAAAGGTTAAGTATAGGAGCTACTAGTAGTTCTATATATAATATAACTTATTTTATAGCTATTAAGGTATTAACTTATAGTATTAAGTGCGAAATCTGGGGCGTATATTTATCTAGGAGACTCTAATTAGTCTATCTTATTCTTATTAGATATACCTTAGTTATATAATATATACGTAATTATAAACCTTTAGGCTAGTAGAATATAGATTAGTAATACTTATTATAGGGAGTTAGTTATTTAGATCTTAAGTCCCTAAATATAAATATTAATAGAGTAGAAGTTAATTCTTACCCCTATAACTAATAATACTAACTTATTAAAACAGGACTAACTCCTAAACATTATAAAAGAGGTTAATTCTAATTCTGATAATTCTACTAATATTATAGATATTTTAAGTAAAGCTAATTTAGATTTAGAAAACTAAGATATTAATATTAACCTAAGTAAGTTATTAAAATATAATTAACTAAACTAATATCCTTAACCTTATTAAACATAGAAGATAAAGTAGGAAGTTTATTATTATTAGTTAGTAAACTAGTAATAGATTTTAGACTTAGATTTATATATATATAAGATACTAATATAGCCTAGTTAATATAGTATACCCCTTAATTAATAAAGTCTAAGAATATCTAAGAAAAGTATTAATTATTTTAAGTATTAAGTTCTATAATTAAGAAGTAAGATATTAGTAATATATTACTATAAACTAATAAGGCTCCTCTTTAATACTCTACTAAGCTTATAAAAATAGTATTCCCTAGTAAATAATATATTAAGTAACTTTAGATTAACTATATAACCCTTATAATAAAAGTTAATAAGTAACAAGATGAAGAACTAATATAATTAGGCTTAAATATACTAAGGGGTATAGTAGATAAGATTAAATAGGTGATTTTTACTTATTATATTCTATTCTCTAGTTTCCTAGGTAACTTCCTAGCTATTAACTTATATAAGTATATCCCTTGCTTGAATAAAGGGCTAAAACTATAGAACTTAAGTTAGAGGAAGTATTAAAACCCTATTAAAAATACTAAATAGACTAGTTAGTCTAGGAAGGATAAGATATAGGTTTATATAAATTAATAGTAGTAGCTAATAGTATAGTATTAGAATAGAGCGCGCAACTTATTTTAATATAAAAGAATAATAATCCTTAGGGTAAATACTATTTTATTATTAATTATTAGAATATTAATAAGTAGATTCTAATATTACTAATCCTATTGCTTCGCGAGATCTATAAGAACCTATTAGATCCTTAAATTAGGTCTTATTTATCTTAGGACTTAAAGTATACCTACTAGTCTATCCCTATTTATCTAGATTATAAATATATTTATATACTTAATATATTAAAATACTTATAATTATAACTAACTAGAATATAATAAGGCGTAAAGGTATTAGCCTACTAAATAATTAAATTTAGGAGGATCTTCCTAGGTCTTATTCTAAAACTAAAGGCTAAACTATTTTTATTAATTCTAATAAAAGCTAGTAAGATTAAGTTCGGAATTACGCCGCAGCCCCTTCGCAAAAAGACTATAACAAATTCACCTAGTTCGCAAGTATAATTCGGGAAATATTATATAGGTATTTTAACTTATACCCTCTACTAGTTAAGGAAAATAGTATAAGAACCCTATATATTCCTACTACTTATAAGTAAACCCTTATATAAAGTTAGACGCACGCCGCACTAGGGCTAATTATATTAGAGCTAAATAGGCTACTAACGCTCTTATAGTAATACCCTCGCTAAACCTTCTAGTAAGGTAAAAGCTATTATATAAGATAACTCCTTAACTTAAAAGGTCGATCTTCTAGTAAGGTACTAAAAGTACTATAAATACTACTATATAAGAGGTAACTCCTTAACTAGAGAGGTCTTTCCTAAGAGGTTCTTATAGCTAGAAGTATAAGAAGCTCTACGAGTAGGGCCTTATACCTCTCCCTTATCCTTATCCTTATCCCTTAACTATATTAGTACTAGACCCTATATATAAATACGCTAAGCCTAAGCGAGGCATACCCTTTAGTATAAATAATATAGAGGGGATTTACTAGAGAGTTTAGCCTTAATATAATTAATAAAACCCGCTCCTTTATTAACTACTCTGCTATATATAGAGAGCGTATTATTAGTATAGCCCTTAAGAGGGCTTACTTTAATACCCCTATAGGGGACTCTATAAGGCGCGATAGTATTAGAGCTAAGTAAGTAAACTTAGTAGTAGAAGTTTAGTAGGTTATTATATACCCTATAGAGTAGCCCTTCTTTAAGCAGGTCCTCTATATTACTAAGGTAGAGGTAGCCTAGGTAGCCTAGGCGTTAGTAAGTACGGCTTGCGCTAACTGCTTTAATATAGAGAGAGCGTTGCTAATAATAGTATAGCTAGCGGACGAAGAGGTAATAGAGGCGGTATTAGTAGCGCGGGTAGTATATAAGAGGAAAAGTTAATAGTTTTATAGTTTAAATAATTAAAAACTACGTTATTATTAATATAAAGTTAAAGATCGTGAGGCTATCTAGTAGGGTATATATAAGTACGGCTATAGTTAGGAGAGGATCACGTAACCAAAGGCTATATATTATTAGGAGGCGCGGAGTTAGAAGGTCTATTGCACTTAAGCAGGTAAAATCACTATGTAGTGGCTAGAGGCCTAAGCTAGTAAGATACTACCTATAGATATCTATTTTAACGATATTTTTATAAAGTTCTATTACTAGGATAATAAGTAGATATTTATGAGATAATACTTATTATCTTAGTATATATAGGTATAAGTCTAACTATTAAAAAGAAGATTAGCCCAGGAATAAGATTAGTTATTACTATAGGTTAGGTATATAAAGCTAGGGGCGCTATATTTATTAAGCCTAACTATATTACTAAGATCTAAGAATAGCTAGTACTTACTAACTAGACTAGCGTGAGGGTATTTATTATTATAACTAGGCCCTATAGATAGTAAATAAAGAACTATACTAAGGTAGCTCGCTCTTTATATTAGCTAACTAGTATTTGTAAGAATAGGTATATAGGTAGCAAAAGGGGCGGTAAAACAGCCTAAATAATAGATATTAATAAGCTGAGTAATATGGTGATGAAAGCTGATAAATTTAAGCATAAGGAGGTATTTTTCCTGGAATTAATTGATGGTATTAATGATGTTATTGTTGATGTTTTTTCTAAGTTATAAATCCTGCCCTCACGAAGTGAGGGGTAAGATATTCTGAAACGTAACTGCAAAGCAGTAGCTTATTAAGTAGAAATCGCGCTCGGATCACTATGTGGTCCGTGCGTAATTTCTAT
>JAVHLU010003643.1:0-10273 GCA_036785755.1 Colletotrichum ledebouriae
TAAATACTAGTACTAAATTACTTACCTCTAGCCTCTCCTTCCTTATAGTCCTCTTATATTAACTATTATAATATTCTATAGTCTTCTTATATTAACTATTAATTATCTTTTTAGCTTATTTTCTATCTTTATTAAATTATAAGAAAGCTTATAGATATATTTAAACCTCCTCTTCCTTTATTATTACTAAATCTTAATTAAGAACCCTCTAGGTTAGTATTAGGGTCTTAATAGGAGTAATAGGCTTAAATCTATATAATAAGTAGAAAGGGCTAAAGCTAGTTAAAATATAAATATTTAATTAGTTTATAAATAGGGTAATAGGAAGGTATAACTAAGGGTTAATATCTCTCTATCCTCTAGTATATATTAATAATATATAAGTAATTAGCTAATAACTAGTCTTAACTATACTATTAGCCCTTAGGTTATATATAGATATTACTTTCCTCTTTATATTATATTTCTTATTAAATTTAATAATAATATCCTTATTCTCTAGTCCTCTCTTAATAACGAGTTTACTATATTATCTATAGTAATAGATAATCTCTTCCTAAATAAACCTAGTAATCTTAGCTAAAGTCGCTCTCTTAAGCTAGTAAGTTTTAAGCTATCCTATTAGTAGATCCCTTATTTTAACGAGGTATTACTTACCTACTTTCTATATATCTAATAATATCCTAGTAAAGGGTAATCCCTTTAGAGAGCTATAAGTCCTTATATTATCTAGATATTAAGCTCTCCTCTTTTAGTAATTAGAGTTATTCTTTAAGGATTTACTAATCTCTATATATATACTAGCTTAGATATAGCGATTAAATAATTTTCTAGCTATAGCTTACTTACCTTAATAACTACTCTTTTTATAAGCCTTTATAATTAGTTTCTTCTACTACTTAGGATTATTAATAACTTATTATAATATTAGCTTTTAATTTATTAGTCTAGTAAAAGAATAGGTAGTTATAAATATAATAATTTAACGCTCTAGTCTTAAAGTTATAATATCTTACTAGTTAAATTCCTAGAGGGTATCTCTATATTATTAAAGAGTAAGTGATTTCTTTAGAGTATACTAAATAGGTTTATAAATTATTAAGAAGTATATCTAGGATATTTATTATATTATTAATAACCTCTATATTTCCTATTAAAACCTTCTCTATATATTACTTATTATTATAGTATTAAACTTAATTAAAGAGGGAACTAGCTTCTATATCTATAAGGAAGGTCTATAAATCGATCTAAGAGTTAATATCCCCCTTAGCTTCTTTATTAATAATATTAGAAGGTCCCCGGGGTTTTTATAATAAGCTATTTACTCTTATATTCTAAATACTATAGATATATTATACTTTAAAATTAAATATTTAAATCTATATAATCTAGCGAATAATAAGAGCTCCTAAGAGGTTTATACCTAATCTATTAAGTTATATAACTAATATCTAAGTATTTATCTCTAGGATAAAGTATTATTTATATAAATAGTTATATACTCTCTTTAAAGCCTTTAGAATACTATATAATTCCTTCTTCCTAGTATTATATAATAGCTCTAGTCTTAACTAAGTATTACTCTTAAAGCGTGAGACTACGTGCTAATTATAAATAAATTATCCTAAGACTCTACTCTATTCTATATTACTAGTATTAATTATAAGGTAGATATCTCCTCCTTTAGGGCTATATTTTATAGTAATAAGGATTAGAGCCCTTATAAGTATTACTTTTAAAGTATCTATAGCTATTTATTACTTCTCCTCCTAGCTAAATAAAATATCCTTCTTAAGTAAGTTAGTAAGTAGCTTTATAATAGTAGAGTAGTCCTTTACTTAGGATCTATAGAATATTATAATCCTAAGGAAAGCCCTTAACTCTATTAAATTAATATAAGTAGCTTATTTATAGATCTTAACTATCTTTACTTCCTCTAGATAACGCCTATTAGTACTATAAATATAGTTAATAATTATTATTACTTCCTAGGCTTACTATAACTTAACTACTACTACTATATACTCTGCTAGCTTTAAATTAACTAGGACTTTATTAATATTCTATAAGTATTTTAAAATAAATCTATAAATCCCTAGATAAGACTTAATCTCTTCTTTATTATATTATAAAGTTAGTCCTTTAATAGTAATATTATTAAGGAAGGCTTTATAGTAGCTAGGGATAAGGTTATATAGGATTCTAGGTATAACCTATATAAACTAAGCGACTAAGTTTATTACTCCTTAAGGTAATATATATATCTATAGTAATCTAATAAGTAAAATAGATATTATTAAATCTCTGCTTATAGGGTCTAATAGGACTTAGTTATATCTTAAGAAGAAGTATAGTAGTAATAATAGTTAATATATAGCGAAGTCTTCTAAAAGATTATCTATTAAAGGGGGTAATACTACGTCTTATATTATAACTATATTTATCTTAGTTATTAAATTAATAAGCTTTATCTTACTATCTTTCTTTTATATTAGGAAGAATAAATTATAGTAGGCTATATAACCTTACTTAAGGATTCCCTTCTCTAGTCTATCCTTTAGAATTATAATAATATTTTACTCTAGTCCTCTTAATATTAGGATCCCTTTTGCTTACTATACCTTATATAATACTATTTAAATTATTTATAGAGGTATAATAGAAGGATATATAGAGCTATAATACTTAAATTCCTAGGCTAAAGCCTTCTCTCTTATAATAAGAATAGCTCAAAGGAGCTTCTTTTCTTTCAGCTATAAATAATTAATAGTCTCAAGGATAGCTTCTTATTAAGCTCTTATAAGCCTTATTCCTTACTTAATAGTTAAAAAACTTTATTTAGTATAACTAGGCTTATAAATAGGGCGCTAGGATCTAGGATTATATTTTTCTTAGCCTTTACTTATACCTTTAACTTCTACTCTAGGTGTCTATCTAGGCTTAAACTATCTAATATAACGTTATTAATAAGTTAATCTTCTTATCTTTCGTCTTATATATTATATTAATATCTCCTATTCGTAATACGGGCGTTATTAGTATAGGTTTATAATTATTATAGGAGAAAGTAATATCTATAGCTATAATAACTTTAATACCTTTCTAATATACTAAATTATACTTCCTCCTAAGTACTATCTTCTTTAATATTCTTTTCTTAGGTTTATAAATATAGTATTAATAATTAATACTATAGCTATTATATCCTACTATATACCCTATATTTATAATCGCTTTATAGATCTTATAAAGCTTAGGGGTAACTTTAATATAGATTATAATCTCTAGGATTTTTATAAAAATTAGTTCAAACTCTTTAAAAATAATAATAACTTCTTTATCCAGGTCTAACTATTACTTAACTTTATCTAGTAAGTTATAAGAGCTTTTAAAAGCTTATTAAATTACTTTAATATCCTAGTATATCTTTATACTCCCTACTATTATATCTAGCTCTTTTTTATTCTTAGTATTATTAACCTACTAATTATCTCCTATAAAGTCTAAGCTTATTACTATATTAGGTCTATTAGTAATAACCTCTATTTCCCCTCCTCTATAGGAGATAAGAGAGTATATTAATACTAAGAAGAAATAAAGTAGTTTATCTTAGTAATAATTTCTAGGAAGCGAGTAATTAAATCTCTTATATAAAATAATAGCAGGATATTAATCTTAATAATCCTAGACTAAAGGACTCTAATAATATAGTTCTATATATAATCTAGCGCTATTTAAATCTTTAAGATAAAGGGAGCTCCTAGTACTAGGTTCTTATTATAAGCCTTTTTAGGGAAAATAAAAAAGCTAATATCTTAAATCTAATTACTACTAATATAAATATTATCTATAATTATGCCTACGAACTAGGTCCTCTGCTCTCTATTAGTAATCCTATAAATCCTTATAGTTATCTTAACTATATCGCTCTATAAGCCTAGGCGCTTAGTATACCTTTTACTAATAAGGTTAATAGCGGAGCTATTATTAATAATCCCCCTAATTAATATATTTATAGGGCTACGGAGGGTAATAGTAATTTACTAGTAGGTTATAATAAAGTCTAGGATAGTAATATATCTTAGTAGTAGAAGTAATACTAAATCCTAATTTTCTATTATAGCGCTTATCCTAAAGATAGGATTAATCGTATAGTAGTTAAATTAAATTACCTTAGTTTATAAATCCTTAGGTAAGTCCACGGAAATAGTAGCTAAAGTCGCTTAGCCTTTGGAATAGCTCTTATTATTATTCTATCGATCTATTTATTCCTAAGGGTTATTATCCTCGATATAAGATCCTATAACTAGGTTCCGAACGTCCTTATTAGGATCTTAATAAGACTTCGGGTCTATAAATCCAAACTAATATAGAAGTTTCTCCTTACCTTTATTCTAAGTCTTAGCTTTACTAATATAAGATTCTACTACGTCTTAATAGTCGCTAGAGCTATATATATAGACCTTATTCTTTATATCTTTATTAGTTTTATAGTAAAGCTTTAAAAAGCTCTTATAGTTAATAATAAAGTTAGAGATATTAATACTAATAAACTTAGGCGCTCTAGTTAAATAGGGAGTTATTACTATAATAATAGGACGTCTTATAAAGAGATTAGCAAGGGCTATAATATCCTAATTAGTATAACTTCTTTTAGGGGAACATAGAGTACTTAAGGGTATTGGGATAGGATAGGATAGACTTAGCTATATAACCTTCGGAAAACTCCCTTAGCGCACGGACCCGTTGTAGGGGGACTATAGAGTAGAGCGTAGAGGAGAGGAGCGTAGCGGAGGAAAAGATAGTATTATTATTATTATTACTATTAGTACCCTAATAACCCTATACCTCGTCTTTTTAGTAATTTCTTAGCGAATCTACACCTAATTAAGATAATCTCTTTTAATTAGATCTACGAATTTTTCTATATATCTTTTAAGCCTACTCTTAATATTCTTACTTATTTATAAGTAGAGCTATATTATTTATTATCTTTCTAGTTCCTATTAGTTCTAGCCCTTTCTTAATAGTATTTAAAAGCAGATTCTTTTACTCTTTTTAATAGCTTTTATAAGCTTCTTAGAGAGTTAGGTGCCTTCGCTATATCTATATATACCCGCTATTAATATATAAATATATATAATTAATCTACTTTAAATATAATAATAACTTAAGAAATTTATAAGTAACGAGTAATAATAATATAAATAACGATAAAAACGTAGTTTAAAGAGAGGAAGATATTTATAGACCTACCTTAGTTCTAAGGGAATAGTAATAGCTATGCTTTCTTATAGAATTAAGATAGGAATAATATAGACCCTAAAATCCTCCCTTTCTCTTTTTTTTTTATATACTATTAGTAGGTTCTAGCGAGTATATCCCTTTCCTTACCCCCTTATATATTATTAAAACTACTATTATTTAACTAACGAGTTATAGCTAATATAGCTAAGATAGCTATATATAATACTAATATAGAGATTAGTAGTCTTACTAAGCTAATAAGTATAGCGAGATTAACTAGATTAGTAACTAGAGACTAATAAACCCCTTATTATTATAGCCCTAAGTGCTAAGAGCAACGTGCTAACTTTAGAGAGATATTAATATAGAGAAGCTACGAATTCTTCTAAGATAAGAGCGTTATTAGGAAGACCCTTCTATTGAGCTCGGAATTACGCCGCGGCCCCTTCGCAAAAAGACTATGATAAATTCACCCAGTTCGCAGCTATAATTCGGGAAATACTATATAGGTATTTTAACCTATACCCTCTATTAGTTAAGGAAAATAATATAGGAACCCTATACGTTCCTACTACTTATAAGCAAACCCTCTAAATATTACTATATAAAGTCGGATGCGCGCTATACTAGGGCTAATTATATTAGAGCTAAATAGGCTACTAAGGCTCTTATAGTAATACCCTCGCTAAACCTTCTAGTATAGTGCTGCGAAAGCTACTATATAAGATAACTCCTTAACTTAAAAGGTTAACCTTCTAGTAAGGTACTAAAGGTATTATAAACGCTACTATATAAGAAGTAACTCCTTAACTAGAGAGGTCTTTCCTAAGAGGTTCTTATAGCTAGAAGTATAAGAAGCTCTGCTATAAGTAGGGCCTTATACCTCTCCCTTATCCTTATCCTTATCCCTTAATTATATTAATACTAGACCTTATATATAAAAACGCTAAGCTTACGTAAGGTATGCCCTTTAATATTAATAATATATAAGAGCTTACTAGAGAGTTTAGTATTAATATAATTAATAAAACCTACTCCTTCTTTAACTACTCTATTATATATAGAGAGTATATTATTAGTATAGCCCTTAAGAGGGCTCTTATTAATACCCCTAGAGGGGATACTTATTATTATATTATAGCTAAGTAAATAAACTTAGTAGTAGAAGCTAGGTAGGTTATTATATACCCTATAGAGTAGCCCTTCTTCGAGCAGGTCCTCCGCACTATTAAGGTAGAGGTAGCCTAGGCCCCTTAGGGCTTAGATATTAGTAAGTATAGCTTATGCTAACTGCTTTAATATAGAGAGAGCGTTACTAACGATAGCATAGCTGCGAAGGCGTTAGCTAACCCGATTAAATAAGAGGACTGCTTTAACTATAAAAATTAATAAAGTCTAAAACGGCTAATATATAGGACGCTACTCACTAAAGATAGTAACGACTTCTAGCGGATAAAGTAGTAATAGAGGTAGTATTTAATAGTAGCGCGGGTAGTGCGCGAGAGGAAAAGTCGATAGTTTCGTAGTCTATTGAATAATTAAAAACCACGTTATTATTAATATAAAGTTAAAGATCGTGAGGCTATCTAGTATAACGGGCATATATAAGTGCAGCTATAGTTAGGAAAGTTATAATCATATAACCGAAGGCTATATATTATTAGGAGGCGCGGAGTTAGAAGGTCTATTGCACTTAAGCAGGTAAAATCACTATGCAGTAGCCAGAGGCCTAGACCCTTCTATATGAAGTAATAAGACTCGAAGTAGATCTATAATAGCCTAGAGTAATAAGATTCAGGTTATTAGACCTTTCCTATATTTATTTACTTATTTAGTTTATACTATTTCCTTTTTTGTTTTATTTAAAGAAAGGTATACCTACTTACTTTATATTTCTATTTAGAAGATATTATAATAATAACTCTACTCTATTAACTATAATACTTTATTACTTTAACTATATAATATTAACCTCGATATTTATAGACTTATAAGTATTATATCTTCTTCTTCCTTAGCTAACTTAGATACTAGATCCTCTTCTAATAAGGGGAAATAGCCTAAAGAGAGATTTATAGGAGCTTCGTTTAGCGAGATATAACCTTATACTATAAGGTAGCTAGCTTCTAATAATAATATAAATAGGTCTATAAATCCTACTTCTAGGATAGGAGTAACGCCCCTAAGTACTCTATATTCCCCTAAAGGAAGTTATACTAATTAGGATATTATAGCCCTTGCGGATCTCCTTATAAGACGTCCTATTATTATAGTAATAACTCCCTATTTAACTAGAGCGCTTAAGTTTATAAGTACTAATATCTCTAACTTTATTACTAATTATAAGAGCTTTTTAAAGCTTTAATATAAGACTAATAAAGATATAAAGAACGAGGTCTATATATATAGCTCTAGCGACTATTAAGATATAGTAAAATCTTATATTAATAAAGCTAAGACCTAGAAGGAAGCTAAGGAGAGACTTCTATACTTATTTAGATTAATAGACCTAAAGTATTATTAAGATCCTAATAAGGACCTTTAGAACCTAGTTATAGGATCTTATATTAAGGATAATAACCCTTCTTAGGTTATAATATTAATTACTACTATTTAATAGCTTTAATAGAGAGCTATCTAGCGTAGAGACCTAGAACTTACTAATACTAAGCTTATTTATATTACTTATTACTATCTTTTAGAGAGGGCTATAAGAGCTATAGCCTAAAGTCTTAGCTACTAGCCTACTAAGGTTATTTTAAAGTAGTAGGTTATAATAGAAGACGCCTTAATTAAATAGTCTACTACTTACTAGGAATTTTAATAGTTATCTAGCCTTATTAAGCCTAAGCTAATACTAACGCTTTATATCCTTATAAAGACGATTCTAATAAGGTAGAGGGCTAAAGCTAAGGAACCCTCTATAGCCTAGACTACTAGCTTAATTATTAACTCTCTTATAGAGAACTTTAGGACCCTAAATATTAATAGGGCTAATTACGAGATAGATATCTTAACTCTTATTAAGAGAGTTACTAGCTAAGGAAATAATACTTTTAATCTAAATACTATAGAAGCTACTAAAGTTTATAAATAATAATCTTAGGATTATTTATAGACTTAATACTAATAATAATAATACTTTTACTTATAAGCTAGATATAGGGATTACTAAGGAGGATACTAATAATACTAGGGATTTAGAATAAGTAGAGCAAGAGGAGGCTATAGAGGCTTCTAGTAAGATAGATTACTATAGTATATACTATTTTAGGCTATAGGGGCCTGCTAGTTTTATAGCGCTATTAACTATATTACTTTTAGCTATATTAAGTATCTCGAGGCTAGCTAGAATAAGGTTTATTACTATATATCGCCCTACTACTTTATTAGTACCCTGGATATAAGTACTAAGGTTAAGATAGGTATTATTAATAAAGGCTATAACTATAAATTAACTAATAGTTAGACTATTTTAAAGTATATCCTAATTAATAAGGATACCTTTATATATTATATAGTTATTTTAAGTAAGTTCGTAGAGAAATAGTAGCTAAAGCTTCTAGAGGAGGTTATAAGAGTTATTAATTATAATAAGATATACCCTAAACTATCTATTAGCTTTATAAATTTATTAAAAGATATTACTTAATTATACGACTTTATAAATATAATATTCTTTAGCTTTAAGGTAAAGAACTAGTATATCGACCTAGTAGAAGATATCGCTACTATAGAAAGAGGGAAAACCAGAGGGTATTATATAGAACCTTATAATACTTATTATCGCTAGGCTTTCTAAATAGTAAACCTACTTATAATTTAAAACCCTCCTATTTAAATTACTTAGAGAGTTATAGAGCTCCTAGATAATAAAAAAGACGCTAAAGATACTATATTACTAGATACCCCTAAGGAATAAGTTAAGTAATAGAAGTAGGATAAATAAGATAAGCCTTAGATTTAATATAGTAATTTATAGACTAGCTATACTCTTACCCTCGAGCTATATAATAAAAGAGTAAATAAGAAGGTAGCTATCCCTAAAGCTTTCCTTTATTAGAACTAGCTTAATTAGAATAGGACGGTTTATAATACTACTAAAGCTATAATTACTAAGTATAAGGATAGGTATAACTTAAAGGTATAAGAGGTCTTTATTCCTACTAATATTATACTTCTAGATTAATTTAATAAGACGGGAGAGAGTAATAAAGAGCTATAGGCATAAATAGATTAATAAAATAATAATAAGAACTATTCTAAAGGATAAGCGACTTTAGCTACTATTTCTATAGACTCGCCTAAGGATTTATAGACTAAGGTAATTTAATTTAATTATTATATAATTAATCCTATCTTTAAGATAGGCGCTATAATAGAAGATTAGGATTTAGTATTACTTCTACTACTAAGATGTATTACTATCCTAGACTTCGTTATAACCTACTAGTAAATTACTATTACCCTCTATAGCCCTATGAATATATTAATTAGGGGGATTATTAATAGTAGCTCTATTATTAACCTTATTAGTAAAAGTTATATTAAGCGCCTAGGCTTATAGAGCGATATAGTTAAAATAAATATAGGGATCTGTAGGATTACTAATAAAGAATAGAGAAGCTAATTTATAAGTATAATTATAGATAATATTTATATTAGTAGTAATTAGATTTAAGATATTAGCTTTTTCGTTTTTCCTAAAAACGCTTATAATAAGGACTTAGTACTAGGAGCTCCTTTTATCTTAAAGACTTAAATAATACTAGATTATATATAGAACTAGATTATTAGAGTCCTTTAGTCTAGGAATATAAAGATTAACGTCTTACTATTATTTTATATAGGAGACTTAACTACTTAGTTCCTAGAAGTTATTACTAAGATAGACTGCTTTATTTCTTCTTAGCGTTAATATACTCTCTTATCTCCTATAGAGGAGGGGAAATAGAGGCTATTACTAATAGACCTAATATAGTAATAGGCTTAGACTTTATAGGAGATAATTAGTAAGTTAATA
>JAVHLU010003644.1:0-10269 GCA_036785755.1 Colletotrichum ledebouriae
ATAGTATTATTTATATAAACCTATAAATATAAACTTATATATAAGTTTACATAATAATATAATATAATATATTCTTATTAATTTAATTCTTTTAAAAATACTAATTAGTATACTAATACTATACTGGCCTAGTATTAGTCCACTATATACTATACTAATACTAGACTAGTTTCTAACCCTGGAATGGAGCCATGGGCGCCCTAGGCGGCACTAGCTAGTGCCATGAAATCCGCGACCAAACTATTAAATCGTACGGCATATGGTGCAAAATGATAATATATTAAGTGTATAGCTATCTAGAAATCTCTGCGTATGGATCCACGCGCTATTTACGCCTAAAAGTGGCTAATATAGGTATCGCGCTAATACGCTATAGTTACTACTACTTTTACGCGCACTTAGCGCGTTACTACGAACGCTAAGGGGTCGATTTAACACGCCCTATTAGTTTTAATATAATATAGCGTAATATAGTGTAATTCGGTATAACTAGCTAAGTTTACTAATTAACTCTAAAGCGCTTAAATCTAGCGTATTTAAGGTTATCTAAATATATCTATTTAATATAAAGTTATCTAATACCTCTAATATATCTACTAATAACTTTATAACCCTATTATTTACCTATCTTATAATCCCTTCTCTAGTATTATCCCTTAACGTTATCCGTAGGTTATTATAAAGTATTTAAGCCCTTAGCCCTTAATAATAGTATTACAACTTAATATTCTTATCTAATTTAAGGCTTTATAGGCTTTACCTAGAAGGTTAGTAATAATAGACTTATTTAAGTAGCGCTAACTTAAGAATATTATTAGTAAGAGGGATTATTATATAGAGATAGTATTACTCCTTTTATAATTACTTATCTTATCTTAATTTAACTACTTCGTCTTATAGGATTGCTCGTTTATAATAAGAGAGATCATTACTCTCTATTACTCTTTATTACTACTTATAGGGTATTTCAAGGAGGTATTGCTATTAATAGCGAGGTCTTATTAGCAAAGCTCGTGAGGGTATTATTAGTATTAGAAGAGGGGTTATTACTTAATTCTAAGAAGGTAGAAGAAGATATAAACTTTATATAAGTAAAGTTCCTAGTGAACTACACGCCTAAGAGCTTAATTATTAGCGTGATACCCTCTCTTTTATATTAGCGTGACGTTATAGTTAGTAAGGTATTTAGTAAGTTAATCTAACTAGTATAGTAACTATAAAGTCGCCCCTTTAGGTTAGGCGTCGGGCCTACTTAAATCTAGGCCTAATATTACTATTAGTATCTTGTAACTCCTCTCTCTTCTAGGCCTCTATAATTATTTATAATTTATTAATAAGGCCTAATTAAGTAATAAATCTCTTATAAGACCACTACGGGAGGGGTTTTATAAGTCTATTTACTATTAATTCAGCTAAAGGAGTATAGATAACCTTAATACGCCCTTCTATAACCTCCTATTATAGCTAGTAGTTATAGATATTAATATAGCGGAGTTTTATTTATAACTAAAATATCTCCTTTATAACGAGTCTTATTATTTATAGGTTATTATATTAGATTATAACTTTTAGCGTATTAATAGTGTAAGAATACCGAAGGTATATCTTAAAAATTCTATAATAATCTTATAAGGTTTATATAAACCTTAATTGAGCTCGGAATTACGCCGCAGCCCCTTCGCAAAAAGACTATAACAAATTCACCTAGTTTATAGGCATAATTCGGGAAACACTATATAGGTATTTTAACCTATACCCTCTACTAGTTAAGGAAATAATATAGGAACCCTATACGTTCCTATTACTTATAAGCAAACCCTCTAAATATTATAAAGTCGGACGCGCGCTATACTAGGGCTTATTATATTAGAGCTAAATAGGCTACTAAGGCTCTCGTAGCAAAGCTACTATATAAGATAACTCCTTAACCTAAAGGGTCGACCTTCTAGTAAGGTATTAAAAGTAAAAGCTACTATATAAGATAACTCCTTAACCTAAAAGGTTAACCTTCTAGTAAGATATTGCGAATATTACTATATAAGAGGTAACTCCTTAACTAAAGAGGTCTTTCCTAAGAGGTTCTTATAGCTAGAATTATAAGAAGCTCTGCTACTATAAGTAGGGCTTTATACCTCTCCCTCTTCCTTATCCTTATCTAACTTATAATAAATCCTTAATTATATTAGTACTAGACCTTATATATAAATAGGCTAAGCCTAAGCGAGGTATACCCTTTAGTATAAATAATATAGAGGGGGTTATTAGAGAGTTTAGCCTTAATATAATTAATAAAACCCGCTCCTTTATTAACTACTCTGCTATATATAGAGAGTATATTATTAATATAACCCTTAAGAGGGCTTATTTTAATACCCCTATAAGGGACTCTATAAGGTATAATAGTATTAGAGCTAAGTAAGTAAACTTAGTAGCAGAAGTTCAGCGGGTTATTATATACCTTATAGAGTAGCCCTTCTTCGAGTAAGTCCTCCGTATTACTAAGGTAGAGGCAGCCTAGGTAGCCTAGGCTTATTAGGGGTTAGTAAGTATAGCTTATGCTAACTGCTTTAATATAGAGAGAGCGTTGCTAACGATAGCATAGTAAAGATAGTAACGACTTCTAGTAGATAAAGCGGTAATAGAGGCGGTATTAGCAGCGTAGGTAGTATATAAGAGGAAAAGTCGATAGTTTTATAGTTTAAATAATTAAAAACCACGTTATTATTAATATAAAGTTAAAGATCGTAAGGCTATAGGCACGTATAAGTATAGCTATAGTTAGGAGAGGATCACGTAACCGAAGGCTATATATTATTAGGAGGCGCGGAGTTAGAAGGTCTATTGCACTTAAGTAGGTAAAATCACTATGCAGTAGCCAGAGGCTATATATAAACCTTAATAAATAACTATAGTATATATAGTTATATACCTATATAATATCTCTTTAATAATACTTTAATAACTATAAAATATAAAATAATAACTATAAAAGTATTTCCTTCATAGAATAAATACTTTAAAAATCTATATAAAGTCTAATAATAGCAATAACCTTATATATATATATATATATATATTAATAATCCTTAGCTTTATAGCTATAAATATACAGAAATTAGGCACGGACCACATAGTGATCCGAGCGCGATTTCTACTTAATAAGCCACTGCTTTGCAGTTACGTTTTAGAATATCTTACCCCTCACTTCGTGAGGGCAGGATTTGTAACTTAACAATAATATCAACAATAACATTAATAATAACATCATAAATACTATTAATTAATTCCAGGGAAAATACCTCCTTATGCTTAAATTTATCAGCTTTTATCACCATATTACTCAGCCTATTAATATCTATTATTTAGGCTATTTTACCGCCCCTTTTGCTACCTATATACCTATTCTTGCAAATAGGTATAGGACTTATAAACTTAGGTAGTTTATTATTTAAGAGAGAGACTTATAGGGTAGTAAAAAGTCGACTTATAAATAATCCCTCCTTTACTACTTATAAGAGGGCGAGAAGCTCTACCTCTATAGTTAATATAGTAACTATATTTTGCTTATTTACCCTCTATAATATTATCCCTCTAAAGAGCTTTATTATAAAGGATTAGGAACTCTTATAGTCTTATATATTATTAGTAAAACTAGCGTCTAATACGACTTCGAGGCTTTTAGATAATCCCTCGGGGACTCTATATTGTAGGTATAGTCCCTTTATTTATATAAGGTATTAAATAATGCGATTAGTAGTAATATAGTAACGAGGTCTAGGGTTTTAGTTAAAGCGGGTAAGTCTACTTATAGTAAATAAGATATTAGGTCTTATTATTACTATAGTATATAATAGAGATCTTACCTTTTACTAGTAGCTTATAATATTAGCTTTTATTACCTCTCCTTTATATAATAGGAGTTCTTCTTATACTATTAGGGTCTTATAGTCTCTTATTAATTCGCTAGTTAGGAGTTTTAATAACTTCTCGAAGAAGGATAACTATAAGAGCTATAGTTTATAGTTATATTAATCTCGAATTACTTCGATCCCTAGAAACTACTAAATATCCTTACCTCCTTTAAGATAGTATTATAGTTAAAGTTTATTAATTAGCTATCTCGCTTTAATCTCTTTAGAAGGGGGATATATAAATATATAGTTATTAATATAGAAGAAGAATAGGATCTTGCTATTCCGCTAGTAGTAGTTTTTACTAGCTACTTACTATAAAACCTATTTCTAGGTATTATTACTATAGGAGTAGTAAATAGCGAAGTCTATAGAGGGCTTTTAATAACTTTAGAACGCGTCTGCTCTTTTAGTAACTTAGTGCTATCTCTATATAGACTTCTTTATTAAGATTAGCGTGAATAAAAGCGTTAACTATATTATATTATAGGAGGTTTATATTAAACCTATTTATAACTATAATAAGGGTCTTAAAAGATATCCTAGCTAAGGTAGTAATATAGGTATCTCTTAGATTATAAGGCTATTAATCTCCTCTAATAATAAGTCTCGCCTTAACTTTAACAAGTCTTCTATACTTATCTAGCTTATAGGTATATACCTAGTAGTAGCTAAGGACTTTATAACCTCGCGCTATTATATTAAGTACTTTAACTTATAATTTTAATAGTTTATAGCTATTTAGATACGATCTTTTGCCTTCTCTAAACTTATCCCCTAATAAGTAACTAGCTAGTTAGCTATAAGATAAGGGTAATAATAGCAAATCCCTCTAGCGGGTTCCTATTAGGAACCTCTTTAACCTATCCCTAGTAGGATTATTTATCGCTATTAAACTAAGTAGGGGGCCCCTAGCTTTAAGGCTTAATACCTAGTTATACTTCTTACTAGCGCTAGGTTAGCTAGACTATAGGTAGGTATAGAGGTTATCTCGCTACTTAATTAATTTTACTTAGCTTTATACTAGCTAGGAACGCTACCTTATAAGAGGTCCTTAAATTAATCCTATATTTCTTAGATTTAGTAGTAATAACCCTCCCCCCTTTTACCTCGAGATCCTCTATTACTTAGAAGAATAATAAGGGTAGAGATTAAGGTAGAGTAATAAGTTAGAGCTAAGCTTAGGAGTATTTAAACTTATCTTATAGCTAGAACTTAGTTAGTATATTAACCTTATTAGTCTCTATTAGATTAGTTAGTAGTAGCTATTTAGCTTCCTTATTATCCTTAGCATCGTCCGGGTTTAGTATTTATTATAGTTTTATCGACTTAATAATATTATTATAGTAGTTATATATCTCCTCCTAGTTTATCTCTTAGAAGTTATCCTTCTACTTATTAATATTACTACTAAATTTTATACTTTTATTAAATATAATATCTCTTATAATAACGACTTCTCGCTTTACTAGGTACTATACTTAGTAGGAGTTTAATAAAGCGTAGCTAACGAGGTATCTAATCTAAGCCCTAGGGTTAAAGCGCTAAAGATAGTTCTTATAAAGTTAAGCTTAAGTAGTTTAAGCGAATACCTTATAGCTATATTATTATAAGTATGAGATATCTAGTATAGCGTCGTCGCTTTTTATAAATTAGTAGAGAAGCTTATAAGGGGTCTTCTAACCTCTTAATTATAACAGAGTATAGTTATATATATAGGTTACTACTATATAGATCTCTAGCTATAAATAGGGTAGAAGTTTTAATAATAACTAAATATATCTAGCCTTTATCTCTATAACTATTATAATCCTCTCTCTACCCCCGTTTTAAGCTTAGGTATTTAGGGCTAAGAGTTTAATTTAAATATCTATTATCTAGATAAAGCTCTCTACTTCTAAGTACTTTAGGATTTTATTATTATATTTAAACGCCTTAATTATAACTTTTAGCTCCCTTTTAACTAAGTTAATAAATTAGGTAAATACTCTTATAAGGGTCCTAGTTAAGTAGTCCTCGAGGTAGTAGTCCAAGGTATAACCGAATAATCTATCTATAAATCGTAAGAGGGTTATAAAGCCTCTATACCCTTACTTTAATAAATAGAAGTCTAGGGCTATTTATCTCCCTGGTATTAAGGTTATAATTAACTCTCTTAGCGTTTAGCATACTTATTAGACTATCTTCCCTAGGCTATACGTATTATAATTTACTATTATTAGGAGTATTCCTCTTTTTACTCTTATACTACGCGTTATAGCCTCTAGGTAGCGTATTATAGCCTCTCCTATATAGCTAAGTTAAGAGTGCTAGTTACTATAGATACCCTTCCTTAGCTTCCTTCTCGTTAAGGTAGTATAGGTATTATATTATAGGGGAATTAGTATAGTATTATTATAAAACGCTACTTAAGGTTCCTTTAGTATATACTTAAGAACGTATTAATCGTAGATATTAAGGACTTTAGTAATAAAAGTACTATCTCGTTATTAAAGGTAGTAGTTATCTAGTCTATCGTCCTAATAAATACCCTTCTTCTTTAAGCCTCTATAGGATATAAGATTACTAGCTATAGTACTATAATAAATAGTATTAGAGAGATATAGCTTTACTAGGTAACCTTTAGGTCTAATAACGTTTACTATTATAGATCTATACCCTTTATTTAGTATTAGTTTAGATCCTATAAGGATAAAGTCCTTATTATAAGTACTATAGAGAGTCTTAAAGCATTTAAGATTATTTAGAATATAAACTATTAAACCTAAATCTAATAATACTAATTTAGATAGCTTATAAGTATAAGTTATAATAAATGCTACTTTCTTAACCCCTGCTTTTTCTCTATATCTCTTTAAGAGTTATTAGTCCTTTATAGAGATCTTTAAATAGTTAATCTTATCTACTAATTCTCCCTTATATCGCTCTTTTACTAGGTTAGTAACTAACTTATTTAGAATCTAGTTATTAGGTACCTTATTAGTAAAGATATATTAATACTTTAATAAGTAGTAGTAACTTATATATACCTAATACTTACTAACTCCCTTCTTATACTTATCTTATTAATTATTAGCCCCTTTATTAGTCTATCTCTTCCTTAACTTACTTCGAGGTTAGGGAGTCTTTATTAGGTAGATAGGAAAGTTAGTTATTATTAGTCTAAATACTCCGCTCTTTATAATATATAACTTCGAGGTTATAATATTAGCTATTTCTAAGACCTTACTTTATATACTCTTAATAAGATTATTAAGCTTTAGAGTTCTATTATTAGCTTTTTTTCTATAAGTTAACTTATAAGTTATAGCTTATAAAGAGAGAGGGGTTTAGTAGGTAGCGCGGATAAAGTTATTAAACTATCCTAATTTCTCACTACCTTCTATTATATTAACTACCCTTAATTCGGATATAGCTAATTCGTACTTATTAACTTATTTAGTAATAAACTTCTAGGTTATAAGCTTTCTTTTATAAGGGATTTAAAGGACTTCTATCTAAACTACTATTACTAACTTAAATTACTAGGTATTATTAATCCTAGCCCTTGCTTTTAGCTAGATAATAATATTAGTAATAGAGTTCTAAGGTATAAAGTAGGTTAATTAATACTTAGGGTTAATTATCTGTTAAATATAATCCTTAAATTAGACTATAATCTTATATAAGTCCTTAATATCCTTTATCTTATCCTTATATATTAATAGCTATATTATATATATATATTAGTCTTATTTTATTAAGTTATTAAAGAACTATACTAGTTTTAATCTTATTAGTATTCCTTATCCTAACTCTAGCTAAGTTATACTAAATACTAGGATAGAGGATCCTCTTATCTTAATATTCTAGGTATTAGCTACTAGGAAGTTAGCCTTCTAAAGGTAGTCCTAGACCTTTAGCTTTCTTAAGATAGTATTTAGGATAGTATTAAGGTCCTCTTTCTCCTTATCCTCTAGGTTAATATACTCCTATAGCCCTATTAACTAGAGTCTATACTAGGTTTAATCCTATTAGAGGGGCTAATTAGCTAGACTATTAAATATAATAGAGGAGCTAGAAGCTATAATAGTACTAGGTATAGGGGGTTTATTATAAACTTATATATTAATAATATATAAGTAAATTTAATACTATAGATTTATCTAGATCGCTTTAATTAGTATTATATATAATATTTAGATTATTAATTATTAGATCATATAGTATAGGGTATAAAATAATAATATATTAAGTATATAGCTATCTAGAAATCTCTATATATAGATCTATGCGTTATTTATACCTAAAACTAGCTAATATAGGTGTCGCGCTAATGTGCTATAGTTGCTGCTGCTTTTGCGCGCACTTGGCGCGTCACTGCGTACGCTAAAGGGTCGATTTGACACAAACAGCGGCAACTTGTCAGGCGGAGAATGTAGTCTTATTAGATGAAATGATTTGCGGCCATTGGCCCCAGGTCTTACCCCCTTGAAATAGCCGCTCTTGGGCCTTGTTCCCTTCGCGGTCGCGGCTGTTTCGCCGCATGAGACGATTTGGACCACTGGCCTTCTATCGTGGATGCAATCACGGTTTCTCATGTTCTTCTGTAGCGTTCGGAAGCAGTTCATGGTCGGCGATACACATAATCGCGGCGTGCGGCATATATTGAAGAGTCAATAGATCGAATAGGCTGCTAGCTGACCAATCAGTGAACCAATGACATGGATGTCAGTCCTGATCGCCTCGAGGGCGCCCGTGAGCCTTCTACAACAATGGATCAGGGAGCACAAGACGAGATAGCTGCCGGAGAAGGCGGTCGGAGCGCAGCTGGGCTTGACATAACTGACCAGACGCATCATTGAGCTAATAGAATGCAAGCCAGATGAAATACCTGTAGTCGGCCAGCTCGGTCTGGTCTGGTTTCAACTGTCAACCGCTGATCGAGCTCACCAGTAAGAGTTCGTCCGCATGTTACTGGTATCAATAAGCTTCAATGCCGTCGGATCACCAGCCCCGGACGCTCGTTTCAAATTGTTATTTCAATTAGCCCGCCAGCGCGGCAGAAGCTGCAACAGCAGAGCAAGTCCATCATCAGAAGGTTCCGAATATATCTTGGACGAGCGTTCAACTCCAGGCGCCTTCTATTATGACGGGGAGTGGTTGCTGGAGTGTTGCTAATCTACAGTAGACTGCTGGATCAACTTCGCCGTTATATACCTCATATGTCGACTCCTAAGATTCTCAGAACCTCTGCTATAAGGCTATTAAGGTCGATAATACATTTTATGAATATGGAAGAGTGAACGTGGTAGTAGCTTTCTAGAAATCCAAAAAGTATAATATATATAGTAGAGTATATAATATAGGTTAAACTTATGTGAGAAAGTGTAATTACCCCTATATGGCTAAACATGGGTGGCAAAAAAGGCACCAGAAGAACTCCAGAAAATCTGTATTAAGACTTTGGAAAGACACACGGATGGGACCATACGGTGTCCGCACCTCTATACTCTGCGCCCCTTGGTTGCGTGTTCGCATGGGAAATCGGTTCGGCGCACGAGAATTCCCTCTGCGAATCGCAATGAGGCACATTTAGTTCGTAGGAATGTGCTCGCAGTGCTCTGCGTGCACGGCGAGCTTATTAGATAGGCTGTCCGGGTATATTTATCGGCGTGAGTTACTGTGAAGCAAGATTGGACCAGGCCTTCATGTTACGGTTGTATGCGCTGGCCAGTCAGGGTTTCATATGTGAAGCCGTTACCGAATCATCGTTGCGAGACAAACACACGATCTTGCAAGGTATATGGGTGGTCGCGGTTCTTCTAGTGCCTTTCGCCACCCTTGTTCTCTAGGGCCCTGTACTGTGAAGAACGCATAGAAATCGCTGAGAAACGCAACCACTCGTCTGATACAGAAGTCTGTTCATATGTTGCCGTCGCCGTCGTTGTCCGGTGTCCCTGCTGGTGCTTGGCCCGAGGATTCTCCCCTTCACGTACTGCAGTAGACTCAAAGGTGGAAGGCAGTGGCAGCTAGCGCCTTGCGACAGAATGGGATGGCGTGGGATGTAGGCAGGGTTAGGAATTAGTCTAGTCTAGTCTAGTCAGGTAGCTAACTAAAACTAGGCTGGTTTAGTCTAGCCTTAACTAAAACTAGCGTAGTTTAGTTAGGCTATAGACTAAAACTAGCTTACTTTAGTCTAGTTAACTAACTAGTTAAGTAATTAGTTACTAGTCTTTTTTAAAAATATTTTTAATATTAATATATAATATTATATAATTATTATAATAAGTATATATAATATAATTCTATTTAAGAGTATATTTAAATTTATTTAAGGGTACTTTTATAACTTACTATTAACTTTTATTTAAAATTA
>JAVHLU010003645.1:0-10257 GCA_036785755.1 Colletotrichum ledebouriae
ATAGTTATATACCTATATAATATCTCTTTAATAATACTTTAATAACTATAAAATATAAAGTAATAACTATAAAAGTATTTCCTTCATGGAATAAATACTTTAAAAATCTATATAAATTCTAATAATAACAATAACCTTATATATATATATATTTATAATCCATAGCTTTATAGCTATCAATATATAGAAATTGCGCACGGACCACATAGCGATCCGAGCGCGATTTCTGCTTAATAAGCTACTGCTTTGTAGTTATATTTCAGAATATCTTACCCCTTACTTCATGAGGGTAGGATTTATAACTTAGAAACAACAACATCATTATTAACAATATCATTAATAATAACATCATTAATACTATCAATTAATTCCAGGGAAAATACCTCCTTATGCTTAAATTTATCCGCTTTCATCACTATATTACTCAGCCTATTAATATCTATTATTCAGGCTGTTTTACCGCCCCTTTAGCTACCTATATACCTATTCTTACAATATCTTCTAGATAAGCGATTCTCCTATTAAGAAGGTCCCTTAGGTTTAACTATCTTTTACTATAGGTTATATATTAATAATAGCCTTACTACCTCTTCCTCTTTATTATACTCCTTATTCTATTCTAATCCTTAGTATAGCTAGAACTACCCGCCTTATTATACTAAGCGTAAAAAGCTATAATAATATACTCCTTTAGCCGTATTCTACTCGATTTAATCCTATTAGTTAACCCTCGACTAGATATAGTTTATATAACTATAATTATACTTATTTAAAGGATTAGGTTATTTAGAATATAATAATATATCTATAAGTATAGCCCTTAAGCGTAGCTTAGTAATTATATTATAACTTAGTATTTATAAGTCTTATAACTAAAGTTAGTATCTAAGATATTTAAGCTTATTATTTAGTATTTTAGATAAAGTAGACCTAGATAATACTAAGAGTCTATAAATAGGTCGAGGAATATCCCTTGTAGGAGATGGTATAATATTATTATTATTTCTAAAGTCTATTGTATTACTATCCATAAGTAAAGGGGTAGGAGGGTATAGAAGGAAGAAAGGTCCCTTTTAAAGTTTTCTTAGTTTAATAAGATATCTTATAGAGCTATATTACTATTAATAATTAAATTAGAAAACTCTAAAGTAATTATAGATATATATTAGTTAACCAAGGGGATTTTAGACTTAGTAAATAATATATTATTACTTAAAGTTATCCTATTAAAACATAATAATAGTAATTCTTCTTCAATTAAATCCTAAGTATATTTAATATACTAGAAGCTATATATAAATCTATCCCTATACTAAACTAAATTAACTATATATATACTAATTAATAAGGGCCTCTGGCCACTGCATAGTGATTTTACCTGCTTAAGTGCAACAGACCTTCTAACTCCGCGCCTCCTGATAATACATAGCCTTCGGTTATGTGATTATAATTGCTAACTACCTTTCCTAACTATAGCCGCACTTATACGTACCCGTCAATAGCCTCACGATCTTTAACTTCACATCGATAATAACGTGGTTTTTGATTATTCAATAGACTACGAAACTGTTGACTTTTCCTCTCGCGCACCACCCGCGCCGCCGTCAAATACCGCCTCTATCACCGCTTCGTTTGCGCTAAAGGGCGTGCCTCGCTCGGGCTTAGCGTATTTATATGCGGGGTCTAGTGCTAATATAGTTAAGGGATGAGGATAAGGATAAGGGAGAGGTATAAGGCCCTGCTCGTAGCAGAGCTTCTTATACTTCTAGCTATAAGAACCTCTTAGGAAAGACCTCTCTAGTTAAGGAGTTACCTCTTATATAGTAGCGTTCGTAATACCTTTAGCACCTTACTAGAAGGTCGACCTTTTGGGTTAAGGAGTTATCTTATATAGTAGCTTTTCTAGGCTATAAGAGCCTTAGTAGCCTGTTTAGCTCCGATATAATTAGCCCTAGTGCAGCGCGCGTCTAACTTTATATAAGGGTTTACTTATAAGTAGTAGGAATATATAGGGTTCCTATATTATTTTCCTTAACTAGTAGAGGGTATAAGTTAAATACCTATATAGTATTTCCCGAATTATACCTGCGAACTAGGTGAATTTATTATAGTCTTTTTGCGAAGGGGCTGCGGCGTAATTCCGAGCTCAATACTAATTAATAAGAGCTTTTAGAGCTATTAAGGGGCTCCTATCTTATAATACTATATATTAAGGTCCTATATTACCTTAACGAAGCGTTAATTATTATTTTAATCCTATATAGAGTTATAATAGAAGTAGTAGCTAGTTATTTAGTCTATAAAGACTATAGCCTAGTAATAATTACTATAGTTTAGTAAGTAGAAGGCTCTAGTAATATCTTAAAGGTTTATTATCTCTACTCTCTTAAGTATTATAGAAGCCTTATTAATCTCTTTCCTAGGTTCCTAGGCTAGTTTATAGATTAGGTTATAGATATTATAAGGGTAGCTCTTGATTATAAATACAAAAAAAGCTATAACTTTTAAATTAACTAACTCTTCTTACCTTATTAGCTTCCCTTCTATATTATAAAGGTCTAATAAATATTTTACCTAAAGTAAAGTCTTAATAAATAACCCTCTTTTATATTAAGTAATTAATTAATTTATAGACCTTTAACTCTATTATACATACTATAGGACTATTAATATAGGCTTAACTTTATTTAGTATAGGGTTCCCTTTAGGTCTCTTAATATTAAATACTACTAAGATATTAGTAAGGTTAAATATAATATCTCTTAGAGTAGTAGGGGTTAAGTAGGGTAATAGTTTTATAGATCTAGGGTAATTAAGGTACTTTATAAACTTAGTAGGTCGCTATAAGTTATAATTCTTCTTATAGTTCTTATACTAATTTCTTCTCTCTATATTCTAGATATTTAGTTCTTTTAATAAACCTTCCTCCCTATCTAACTCTTTTAAATTAAAAAGAACTAATAAGCTCACTTATAAATTAGTACCCTCGGGTATTAATAGGTTATTATCTATTCTATCTAGAGAGGAAGCCTTTAGGTTTATAAATTAAGAGGTATACCTAGCTATCTAATATTTAACATCTTTTTAAGTTACATTTTTTTTAATATCCTTATTACTTAATTTAAAGTATTAACTATATAGAAGTATAGACCTAGTATCCTTCTAGAGGTATTTTATTGATAAAAACTATTAATAAGTAATTAATATAAGCTTAATATCTTATCTTAATAAGCCATTTTAATAATACTAAGCTTCTAACTTATATAAAGGACTTAAGCTAATTCATAAGGTATAGGCCTAAAGCCTTTAATAGAAGGTCTATATATTAAGGTTTAATAAGGTATAGTTATCTTATTAAGATCTCTCTTATATTAATTCCTAATAAAAGACTTATAGCGATAAATCCTAGGGTTTATAGCTATCTATCTATTCCTCTTCTTAACTATTAACTATTATAGAACTAGTTCCTCCTATCTTATAGATTAATTAGTAAACCTATAGTAATTACTTTAATAGACTTAGGCGCTTATAAGTAAATAAGAAGTATATTAAGGAACTTAGCCTTAATCTAGGTAATTATAATATCCTTTACATCTCTATTATTAAAGTCATCTTCTATACCTCTAACTATATTATAATAGAGTAATTAGCTAGGCTTAATAAGCTTCATAAAGTAATAAATAACTACTAAGATATCCTTAGTATATATTAGAGTTATTAATTTAAGTATAGTATTAATAATAAATATACTAGCTATAACTTGTTATAAGTATAAGGAGCAGATTATCTTCCCTATTATTTCTAAGGTCTTATTCTAATACTTAGTAAGGTTATATTTAATATTATATTAAAAGGGTCTATTTAACTAAGGATATTATTCTTTCTAAGCGGAGGGCGCGTTTTATATTTAATTAGCTAAGGCTAGTAACTAAGTTTATTAGGAGGTCTAAAGCCTAGGATATCTCTATTATTTTATCCCTATACCTAAAGCTATTTATACTTAGAGTATAAAGTATAAGCTCTATTAAAAGCCTAATTCTAAGGATTAGAAGGCTTAAGGATCTTAACTCGTAGATATAAGTATCTAAGGCTTTATTATCATAAAATTTAACTTTCCTAATTATAATATATTAGAAGAAAGATTAATAAAGGGTAAATTCAAGTAGTTTATAGATTAAAACGCTAAATAGAAGTAAAGTTAGAAGTAAAAAGGAGCTATAGTATAATAATTAACATTATGTAATTAATAGATAAATTAGACTTAAAAGTAGAGATATATATATATAAGAGAGAGAATCTAGGGAGTCTAAGGGGTTAAGAGTAAGTTTTTATATCTACTAATTACTTTAATAATATAGTAGTTTATTAGTAGCTTATAAAAAGAATAATTAACTCTCTTCTCTTACCCTTCTTAGCTTTAATAAAATAAAATAGACTTAGGATAAAAGACCTATAATAAATAGAATAGTTAATAAGAGTAGTTATATATAGAGAAAGAATAAAACAAAGAATAATTAGTAATAGCTATTAAAATAAGTAATTTAGTTATAAAATTAAATAAATATCCTCCTCTATCCTCTATTATTAACTCCTCCTTTTATAATAACTACCTCTATTTAATTACTTAATTTTAATCTAGCTTATTTATACTTTCTCTCTTATATTTATAAACTATTTCTTCTTATTATAATTAATTATAACTTTCTTATCTTAAGTATTAAAAATACTAATTAACCTCGCCCTTATTATTTCCTATTAGTAGTAACTCTCCAGGTTCTTAGTTTTAATATCCTTATACTTAAAATAAAGAAAGATAATATACCTCTCTCTATTTAATATTCTAATAACTAACTTTAGGTATTCCTTCCCTTCCTTATTATTATTCCTATACCTTTTAGCTAATAATTATAATTCTTAAGTAGCTATAAGCCTTACTTAGGTTTAACTTAATATTCCTAGTAATAAATATTTAAAAATAGCCTTTATATTATAAATATTCTCTAATTAAACTACTAAAATATTAAGGCTAACTTTCTAGAAAGCTTATCTTAATAGATAAGACTTTAAATAAATATTTAGGGTAACTAAGGGGTCTAGGGACTTCTATTATTAAGTCTTTATTTATATTTCTATTACGTTCCTCGCTAGAATATAGGAGATAAAGGTCCTTTAACATATAGTAGCTATATATAGCTTATTTATTTAATCCTAAGGTAGTTATAATATAATACCCTATATTTATTATAAGGAGTAGGCTTATACTACTAGGAATATTATAACTAGTATTTATATCTATAAACTATACTTTAGATATATCTCTATATTAAGTACTCCTTATACTAACTTATTCTTCTATACGACTTAAGAGAGTTACTTATATAATAATTTAAATATCTATAAGCGCTATAGATATAGAATTAAGTATAATAATAAGGTAAAGAGGAGCGGGGAGTTTAATAGTATTAAAGCGATCTTATAATTCTAAATCCTAGTAAATACTATAGTTATAGCTATAGCTAAGTTTAACTTCTCGCTCCTTTATAATAAATATTATTAATAAGCTTAGGAATATTACTCTAAAGCTAGGTTTATATACTCTTACTACCTTTTTATAATGGAGCTACTTCTAAACCTTAACCTTATAGAAATTATAGACTACTTAGGGCTTCGTATTATAGATTAAGATAGGAAAATAGGATTTCTAGATATATTTACATAGTATAAGAAAAAAAAGGAAATAGGAGGCTAGTTAGGTTATAATAAGAAGTTAAAGCGAATAATATATATATAGGTTTATAAAGCTAGATTTAAAGCATACCTAGTATAAAATGAATATAATCCCCTTTATAAGTATCCTTCCTTTTCTTTTTAGTAATAGATAATCTAATACTAGGAAAGGGGGGGGTAGAAAGGGTCTATTAATACTCTCTCTAGGGGCTAGTAACTATAATTTTAATACTCCTTTTCTCTTTTCCTTCTTCTCTCTTATCCTTAGGTTATTAATCTTATATTTATTTAATAAGAGGGGTCTTTAGTATTATTATCAAAAGGTTAAAGGTTTTATACTTCCCTAGGCTTAATAACCCTATTTTAATTACTAATAGCTATTAAAGTTATCTAAACTATTATTATATTCAATAGTAATAAGGAGATATACTTTAATAAATAGGGAGTTATTAATACTATTTCTTACCCTTATCCCTAAAGTTTAATAATATTATTCTTAAAATCTTAAACTTTTAAAATAAGAGATATAAAGCAAAATAAATAAAATTAGGTCTATAAATTATTAATTAAAATAAGTTATAATAAAAGAAATATTATATATCTTTTAGTTCCTTTATCTTAATATACTCCTTTTCCTTCTCTTTTAATATCTTAGGAATCTTAATAACTAGTTATTACTTACTTTTTAATATTTTAATTACTTTCTTTAAATCTTTGAAATATTATTTTAATAATACTACTAATTATAATAAATCCTCCTCTTTATTCTAATTACTTACCCTAGGTATTATTAGTTCCTCTTCTTCTTCCTTAAGTATAGAATTATTATACTCTTTATTCCTTAATATTAGGAAGACCTCTATGAGGTTTTCCTTTAAATTAGGTATATAAATATCTAAATTGCTTACTTTCTAATATTCTTTAGGAGGTTATATAAATTTATAAGGCTAATGTTTATTAAATATCTTTCTAATAACTCTATTACTTACTAAAGTTATTAATTAATATACTAAGGCGTTTAGAGCTTATAATAAGATATAAAAGGGGCTTTACTATTAGTACTTAAGCCTTTTAATAAATAGTTTATTAATAGATCCCTTCATATTAAATACTAGTACTAAATTACTAACCTCTAGCCTCTTCTTCCTTATAATCCTCTTATATTAATAATTATAATACTCTATAGTTTTCTTATACTAATTATTAATTATCTTCTTAGCTTATTTACTATCCTTATTAAGTTATAAGAAGGCTTATAGATATAGTTAAACCTCCTCTTCTTTTATTATTACTAAATCCTAATAAAGAACCCTCTAGGTTAGTATTAAGGTTTTAATAAGAGTAATAAGTTTAAACCTATATAAGAAAGAGAAAAGGCTAAAGCTAGATAAAGTATAAATACCTAATTAATTTATAAAGAAGGTAGTAGGAAGGTATATCTAAGGATTAATATCTCCCTCTCCTCTAGTTTATATTAATAATATATAAGTGATTAGCTAATATTTAATCTCTATTACTCTATTAGCCCTTAGGTTATATATAGATATTACTTTTCTCTTTATAATATACTTCTTATTAAACTTAATAATAATATCCTTATTCTCTAGGCCTCTATTAATAACAGGTTTATTATATAGTTTATAATAATAATTAATCTCTTCCTAGACAAACGTTATAATTTTAGCCAAACTTACTCTCTTAAGCTAGTATGCTTTAGGCTATTTTATAAGTAGATCTCTTATTTCTATAAGAGATTACTTACTTACTCTCTATATATCTAATAAGATCCTTATTAAGTTCGGAATTACGCCGCAGCCCCTTTGCAAAAAGACTATAATAGATTTACCTAGTTTATAAGTATAATTCGGGAAATACTATACGGGTATTTTAACCTATGCCCTCTACTAGTTAAGGAAAATAATATAAGAACCCTATACGCTCCTACTACTCGTAAGTAAACCCTCTAAATATAATAAAGTCGGATATATACTATACTAGGGCTAATTATATTAGAGCTAAATAGGCTACTAAGGCTCTTATAGTAACGCCCTCGCTAGACCTTCTAATAAGGTACTATAAAAGCTACTATATAAGATAACTCCTTAACCTAAAAGGTTAACCTTCTAATAAGGTACTACGAACGCTACTATATAAGAGGTAACTCCTTAACTAAAGAGGTCTTTCTTAAGAGGTTCTTATAGCTAAAAGTATAAGAAGCTCTATAAGCAGGGCCTTATACCTCTCCCTCTTCCTTATCCTTATTCTTTAATTATATTAGTACTAGACCTTATATATAAAAACACTAAGCCTGCGGGAGGTATACTTTTTAATACTAATAATATATAATAGCTCGCTAGAGAGTTTAATATTAAGATAATTCATAAAGTCTGCTCCTTTTTTAATTACTCTATTAGATATAAAGAGCGTATTATTAATATAGCCCTTAAGAGGGCTCTTATTAATACCTCTAGAGGGGATACTTATTATTATATTATAACTAAGTAAGTAGACTTAGTAGTAGAAGCTAAGTAAGTTATTATATACCCTATAGAGTAGCCCTTCTTTAAGTAGGTCCTCCGCACTATTAAGGCAGAGGTAGCCTAGGCCCCTTAGGGGAACGTTAGTAAGTATAGCTTATGCTAAATAGAGAGAGCGTTGCTAATAATAATATAGTAAAGATAGTAATAACTAGTAGATAAAGTAGTAATAGAGGTGGTATTTAATAGCAGCGCGGGTAGTACGCGAGAGGAAAAGTCGATAGTTTTATAGTTTAAATAATTAAAAACCACGTTATTATTAATATAAAGTTAAAGATCGTGAGGCTATGGGCACGTATAAGTATGGCTATAGTTAGGAGAGTTACGATTACGTGACTAAAAGCTATATATTATAAGGAGGCGCGGAGTTAGAAGATCTATTATACTTAAGCAGGTAAAATCACTATGTAGTGGCTAGAGGCCATAAAATCCTTATAAAGAGTAGTCCCTTTAGCAAGCTATAGGTCCTTATATTATCTATATATTAAGCTCTTCTCTTTTAATAATTAAAGTAACTTCTTAGGGACTTACTGATATCTAGTTATATACTAGCTTATATATAGTAATTAGATAGTCTTCTAGCTATAGCTTACTTATCTTAATAACTACTCTCTTTATAAGCTTTGATAATTAGCTTTATTTTTTAATTAGGATTATTAATAACTTATTATAATATTAGCTTTTAATTTATTAGTCTAGTGAAAAGTAAGTAATTCTAAATCTAATAATCTAACGCTCTAGTTTTAAAGTTATAACATTTTGTTAGTTAAATCCCTAGAGTGTATCTTTATTTTATTAAATAGTAAGTAATTTATTAAGAATATATAATATAGGTTTATAAATTATTAAGAGATATATCTAGGATATTTATTATACTATTAATAGCCTCTATATTCCCTACTAAAGCCTCCTCTATATATTATTTATTATTATAAGATTAAGCTTGATTAAAGAAGGAACTAGCTTTTATATTTATAAGGAAGATTTATAAATCGATCTAGGAGTTAGTTTCTCCCTCTACGTCTTTATTAATAATATTAGGAAAGCCTTAGGGCTTTTATAATAAGCTATTTATTTTTATATTTTAAATACTATAGATATATTATACCCTAAAGTTAAATATTTAAATCTATATAATCTAGCAAATAGGAAAGGCTCCTAGAAGGTCTATAGCTACTCTATTAGGTTATATAACTAATATCTAAGTATATATCTCTAAAATAAAGTACTATCTATATAAATAGTTATATACCCTCTTTAAGGCTTTTAAAACTCTATATAACTTCTTTTTCCTAGTATTATATAATAATTTAGGTTTTAACTAAGTGTTAAGCTTAAAGCGAGAGACTATATGTTAATTATTATTATATTATCTTAGAACTCCTCCCTATCTTATATTACTAGTATTAACTATAAGATAGGTATCTCTTCCTCTAGAGCTATAGTCTATAGTAATAAGAATTAGAGTTTCTATAAGTATTATCTTTAAGGTATTTATAACTATTTATTACTTCTCCTCCTAACTAAATAAAATATTCTTTTTAAATAAGTTAATAAGTAACTTTATAATAATAAAGTAGTCCTTTACCTAGGATTTATAGAATATTATAATCCCTAGGAAAGCCCTTAATTCTATTAAATTAGTATAAGTAGCCTATTTATAGATCTTAACTATTTTTATTTCCTCTAGGTAACGCCTATTAGTATTATAAATATAGCTAATAATTATTATTACTTCCTAGGCTTATTATACCTTAGCTACGGCCTCTAGCTACTATATAGTGATTTTACCTGCTTAAGTGCAACAGACCTTCTAACTCCGCGCCTCCTAATAATACATAGCCTTCAGTCATATAATCCTTTCCCAACTATAGCCGCACTTATATATACCCTACTAGATAGCCTCACGATCTTTAACTTTATATTAATAATAACGTGGTTTTTAATTATTTAATAGACTACGAAACTATTAACTTTTCCTCTCGCGCACTAC
>JAVHLU010003646.1:0-10256 GCA_036785755.1 Colletotrichum ledebouriae
AATAATAACTATAATAATTATAATAGTAATAATAGTATAATATAAATCTATTTAAGAGTATATTTAAGTTTATTTAAGGGTACTTTTATAACTTAGTATTAACTTTTATTCAAAGTTATATTCTTAATAATAATAATAATAATAATAATAATAATAGTACTAGTATTATCTAAATCTATTTAAGAGTATAGTTAAGTTTATTTAAGAGTATTTTTATTACTTGGTATTAATCTTTATCAATAGTTATATTTTTTTAATAATAATATTAATAAAAGTAATAGTAATAGTTATTAGTAATAATAATAGTAATAATCTAAATAGTAAGAGTAATAATCCAAGTATTATAATAAGTAAATAAATAAATAGATCTATATACTTAAAAAAATCTAAGAAAGTAATTAATAAATATATAAAGCTTATTCTTCTTCTTCTTCTATACTTCTTTCTTCTTCCTCCTCGCTAAGTAAGTAGATTTGTTCTAATTCTTTTAAAGTACTAACTTGCTAATACTTTAAAAGAATTAATTTAGCTACAGTATTAGGGTTTAATTTATTTCTATTTTTAGTAACTATATTACTAGAAATATAAAAGACCCTTTCTACTGAAGCTGAAGTAGCTAGTATAGGTAGGTATCTTCTAGCTATAATAGCTAGTATTGGAAATTTATAATTATTATTTTTCCAATATAATAAAAGATCAGAATATAATAAGTTGGTATGTTAATATTAATATTAATAAAAAGTAATTCTAACTATAATGATAATGATAATATTATTAACTTACCTCTTGAGTTAAAGGCCTTTTAGCAAAGTAACTAATATATTCAACTTCTATATTAGTATTACTAATATAAAAGTTATTATCAAAATCTGAATTAGATATATTAGTTTCTAATATATCCTCAGATGAGTTAAATCCATCTCTTTCTATTTTAACTCTATTTATAGTAAGTAAGTAATATAAATAATATTATATTATATAAATAAAATAAATAATATACTTACTTATTATACTCCTTTCTTAATAACTCCATAACGTCTTCTTTTATACTATTATAATGATATAAAAGCTTATTATTTTCAAAATGAAAAAGCTTAAATCTAGGATCTAGAATTAAACTTATAATATAAGGTTTATAAGTTTCTAGATTAAATGGATCTAGCTTTTTAGGAAAATAATTAGATAGCTTAACTATTCCTTTAGTTAAGCTATCTATTAAAATAGCATAATACTCTCTCTTTATATAGTTAGTATATATATAATAATAATAATAATAATAATAATAATACTTACTAATTCAGGTAGCCTATCTCCTAAAGCTTTAAACTTTAAAAGTAAGTTATCTAGTTTATTATATATAGTATATATATATAATTAACCCTTATTAAGGCTAATATATAGTTGAGATTGTAGACGAGTACTAGGCTTTAAAAAGACCTGGAATGTAGATTCTAGATGTTTTAAAGCTTTATACTCACTACTAGTAATATAGAGTCTTTTATACTCTAAATTACTAGTATTTCTATAAATATACTCTAAAGCTAGTTTTAGCTCTAAAGTAGTAGAAGTTATTCTATAAGTAGAATTCTATCTAGTTTTATTATCTAAATATAGTTAGTATTATATAAATATTATAAGGAATAATATTTATAATATATATATAGAGGGAAAATAACTTACTTAGAGAGATAATCTTCTTATTGTAATTAGAAGGTAAAGTAGTATCTCGTTTAGCTTTTTCAGTACCTTCTAATAGTAGTCTTTTAATTTCGCTAGTATATTTAACCATAACCGTAATTCTACGGATACGTTTAATAAGACCTATATTAATAGTTAGTAAGTCTATTATAATTAATATATTAAAGTTAGTACTTACTACTTAATTAAGTTCGGAATTACGCCGCAGCCCCTTTGCAAAAAGACTATAATAAATTCACCTAGTTCGCAAGCATAATTTAGGAAATACTATATAGGTATTTTAACCTATACCCTCTACTAGTTAAGGAAAATAATATAGGGACCCTATATATTCCTACTACTTATAAGCAAACCCTCTAAATATTACTATATAAAGTCGGATACGCGCTATACTAGGGCTAATTATATTAGAGCTAAACGGGCTACTAAGGCTCTTATAGTAACGCCCTCGCTAAACCTTCTAATAAGGTGCTATAAAAGCTACTATATGAAATAACTCCTTAACCTAAAAGGTTAACCTTCTAGTAAGGTACTAAAGGTATTACGAACGCTATTATATAAGAGGTAACTCCTTAACTAAAGAGGTCTTTCCTAAGAGGTTCTTATAGCTAGAAGTATAAGAAGCTCTACTACGAGCAGGGCCTTATACCTTTCCCCCTTCTTTATCCTTATCCCTTAATTATATTAGTACTAGACCTTATATATAAATATATTAAGCTTAAGCGAGGTATACCCTTTAGTATAAATAATATAGAGGGGGTTATTAGAGAGTTTAGCCTTAATATAATTAATAAAACCCGCTCCTTTATTAAATACTCTGCTATATATAAAAAGTATATTATTAGTATAGCCCTTAAGAGGGCTTACTTTAATACCCCTATAGGGGACTTTATAAAGCATAATCGTATTAAAGCTAATAAAGTAAACTTAGTAGTAGAAGTTTAGTAGGTTATTATATACTCTATAGAGTAGCCCTTCTTTAAGCAGGTCCTCTATATTACTAAGGTAGAGGCGGCCTAGGCAGCCTAGGCCTATTAGGGGAACGTTAGTAAGTATAGCTTATGCTAACTGCTTTAATATCGAGAGGGCGTTGCTAACGATAGCATAGCTAGTAGACGAAGCAGTAATAGAGGTAGTATTAGCAGCGCGGTTAGTGCGCGAGAGGATAAGTTAATAGTTTCATAGTTTAAATAATTAAAAACCACGTTATTATTGATATAAAGTTAAAGGTCGTAAGGCTATAGGCACGTATAAGTGCGGCTATAGTTAGGAAAGGTAGTTAGCAAGATCACGTAACTAAAGGCTATATATTATTAGGAGGCGCGGAGTTAGAAAGTCTGTTGCACTTAAGCAGGTAAAATCACTATGCAGTAGCCAGAGGCCCTTGCTACTTAATAAATTACTATTAAAGTCTTCATCTTCAATAGCTAAGTTATTATTAATTATACTAATATTATTATTAGTATAATTTAATAACTATTCTTCTTCAGTAGTACTAGAGATAAAATCGTTTAATATATCTTATACTACTATGTTAATAATATGAGCAATATATCTAATATTATTATTAAACTCCTTATTATAAACTAATTTATTGAGTTCGGAATTATACCGCAGCCCCTTTGCAAAAAGACTATAACAAATTTACCTAGTTCGCAGGTATAATTCAGGAAATACTATATAGGTATTTTAACTTATACCCTCTACTAGTTAAGGAAAATAATATAGGAACCCTATACGTTCCTACTGCTTATAAGTAAACCCTCGTATAAAGTCGGACGCGCGCTATACTAGGGCTAATTATATTAGAGCTAAATAGGCTACTAAGGCTCTCGTAGTAACGCCCTCGCTAAACCTTCTAATAAGGTACTATAAAAGCTACTATATAAAATAACTTCTTAACCTAAAAGGTTAACCTTCTAGTAAGGTATTAAAAGTAAACGCTACTATATATAAGGTAACTCCTTAACTAAAGAGGTCTTTCCTAAGAGGTTCTTATAGCTAGAAGTATAAGAAGCTCTACTACGAGCAGGGCCTTATACCTCTCCCTCTTCCTTATCCCTATAACTTATAATAAATCCTTAACTATATTAGTACTAGACCCTATATATAAAAACGCTAAGCCTATGCGAGGTACGCCTTTTAATACTAATAACGCGCGAGAGCTCGCTAGAGAGTTTAATATTAATATAATTAATAAAACCCGCTCCTTCTTTAATTACTCTATTATATATAAAGATTATATTATTAATATAGCCCTTAAGAGGGCTCTTATTAATACCCCTAAAGGGGATACTTATTATTATATTATAGCTAAGTAAGTAGACTTAGTAGTAGAAGCTAGGCGAGTTATTATATACCCTATAGAGTAGCCCTTCTTTAAGCAGGTCTTCTATACTATTAAGGTAGAGGTAGCCTAGGCCCCTAAGGGGAACGTTAGTAAGTATAGCTTATACTAACTACTTTAATATAGAGAGAGCGTTACTAATAATAGTATAGCTATAAAGGCGTTAGCTAACCCGATCGAATAAGAGGACTACTAGCGGACGAAGCGGTAATAGAGGTAGTATTTAATAGTAGCGCGGGTAGTGCGCGAGAGGAAAAGTTAATAGTTTTATAGTCTATTAAATAATTAAAAACTATATTATTATTAATATAAAGTTAAAGATCGTGAGGCTATCTAGTATAATAGGTACGTATAAGTATAGCTATAGTTAGGAAAGGATTACGTGACCGAAGGCTATGTATTATTAGGAGGCGCGGAGTTAGAAGGTCTATTGCACTTAAGTAGGTAAAATCACTATGCAGTGGCTAGAGGCCATAAACTAATTTATAATTAGTTTTAAAGGAATCTAAAAATGTAGAATTGTTAGATGTATTATCTCTAGTAAAGCTATATATATAATTAGTACATGTAAATTAATATATTATATATAAAAGAACTTACCTAAAAAGGCTATCCATAGTTAGGTTAGGATATATAGTTAAACTAAGGACTCTAGCTAATGCATAGTGATTTTACCTGCTTAACTGCAATAGAGCTTCTAACTCCGCACCTCCTAATAATACATAGCCTTCGGTCACGTGATTATAACCTTCCTAACTATAGCCGCACTTATACGTGCTTATTATAGCCTCACGATCTTTAACTTTATATTGATAATAACGTGTTTTTTAATTATTTAAACTACGAAACTATCGACTTATCCTCTCGCGCACTACCCGCGCTGCTATTAAATACCGCCTCTATTACCGCTTCGTCCGCTAGCAGTCCTCTTATTCGATTGGGTTAGCTAACGCCTTCGTAGTAGCTATGGTATTAATAGCAACGCTCTCTCTATTTAGCGCAAGCCGTACTCACTAACGTTCAAGCCCTAATAGGCCTAGGCTACCTAGGCTACCTCTACCTTAGCAATATAGAGGACCTACTCAAAGAGGGGCTACTCTATAGGGTATATAATAACCCGCTAAACTTCTACTACTAAGTTTACTTACTTAGCTCTAATACTATTAAACCTTATAGAGTCCCCTATAGGGGTATTAAGGTAAGCCCTTTTAAGGGCTATATTAATAATATACTCTCTATATATAGTAGAGTAGTTAATAAAGGAGCGGGTTTTATTATTTATATTAAGGCTAAACTCTCTAGTAACCCCCTCTATATTATTTATATTAAAGGGTATACCTCGCTTAGGCTTAGCGTATTTATATATAAGGTTTAGTATTAATATAGTTAAGGGATAAGGATAAGAAAAAGGGAGAGGTATAAGGCCCTGCTTATAATAGAGCTTCTTTTACTTCTAGCTATAAGAACCTCTTAGGAAAGACCTCTTTAGTTAAGGAGTTACCTCTTATATAATAATATTTACCTTTAATACCTTGCTAGAAGGTCGACCTTTTAGGTTAAGGAGTTATCTTATATAGTAGCTTTCGCAGCACCTTACTAGAAGGTTTAGCGAGGGTGTTATTATCTAGGCTATAAGAGCCTTAGTAGCCCGTTTAGCTCTAATATAATTAGCCCTAGTATAGCGCGTATCCGACTTTATACGAGGGTTTGCTTGCGACTAGTAGGAATATATAGGGTTCCTATATTATTTTCCTTAACTAGTAGAGGGTATAAGTTAAAATACCCGCATAGTATTTCCTAAATTATACTTACGAACTAGGTGAATTTATTATAGTCTTTTTACAAAGGGGCTGCAGCGTAATTCCGAACTTAATAGTTAAATTATCTATAACCTCTTTATAAATATAAAGCCCAGTATAAGCTTCACTAAGGTCTTTAAATACTATATATAATTAATAGTTATTAATATATATTAATATATATTAATATATATTAATATATATTAATATATAATATAATATAATATTACTTACCTATAAGTTTATATATAAGCTTAAAGTCGCTATTAATATAGCTTATAATAATACTCAAATAGGCATCTTAAGGCTTCGAGGTCCATATATCAAAGACAAAGTAAAACTTTCCTAAGCTTTCAATATTACTAGTTATTTCAGAATTAATAATAGATAGAAATCTACTATAAGTAGAATCTAGTAGACTTTTAATCTCTTTCCTATTAATAATAGGATTTAACCTAAGGTATTATTAGTATATAATATATTACGGGCTACGCCCGGGTTAAGCCTACCTAGGCTTCTACCTAGGTTTACCGCCTTAAGGAGCTACCTAGGGCCTACCTAGGGCCTACCTAGCTATTCCCTATAGACTAGCGAAATCTCTACTAGAGAGGAAAACTTCCCCTTTTCCTCTTTAGCTTAAATAAATAGTATTATAGTAACCTCTTATTAAATAAACTTAGGTCTAACCCCTTATATATTTAAGCTTACTACTATAATAATAATAATAAGTTAAGCGCTACTCCCTACTAATTAGTAAAATAGTTACTAGTAGTATAGCTAAAACTTAAGATAAGCTATTATAAGCTAATTTAGTAGTAGTAATAGAGTCCCTCTAGTAATAGTTATAAGAGGTTAAGTAAGGGAATAGCTAACGCGTAGCTATATAAACCCCTATAAGTACTACTAGTAAGGTACTAGTAATACCTGGTGTAATATATTAGAAGTTACTACCCCTACTCCTAAAGTTTTTAGGTAAGTAGAAGGAATATACTACCTAGGTATAATGAATAAGGTATAAGATTGCTATAGATAGGGCGGTAGTCTCTACCTTCTATAGAGCTAGGGGGAGCAAGGGGAAATATAACCCTAAGGATTTTATAGCTTACCTAGATTAGATATATAAGGACCTAAATATCTAGTTATAAGCTATAGCTTAATTATAAACCCTCTAGTAAAAAGAGAATAAATCCCTAGTAACCTTCTTACTAAGATTTAAATAAATACTAGCTAATATAAGTAATATAAACTAGCTTAGCTAAGTCTAGATCTTACTTTTAGAGGCCTCTCTTACCCCTAGGCTAAGGGATTAGCTACTAACTATTAACCTACTAGCTAATTATAATAGCTAGCTCTTAAAAGTCTAGAGTATTATATAGAAAGTAGAGCGCTAGAAGGTTACTAATAACTACTTAGTAACCTACTAGAGACTTATTACTAAGGATACTAAGGGGGATACTTATATAACTAGAGCTATATATATCTTATAAGTTAAGGAAATAAGACGCTATAACTATTAAAACTCTAGATCCTCTTTAAGCACCTCCCTAGTATAATACTAATAACCTTAGAAAGATACGAGGGACCTCTATACTTATTATACTTATAGAGCTAGAGGTTATATTACCTAGTACTACCCTAATAAGGAGGACTAGCTACTTAGGGTTATAAAAGTAAAAACCTTAAAAGAAGAAATAGTATACTATAAGGTTATAAATAACTACTAAGTAGTAACTAACTCCTTAGAAGAAGATAAAGAGTAAGGAAAAAACTAACTCTAGAGCGAAAATAAGCCCTAGAGTTTACTAAGGAGGAGATATTAATATAAATAGGAATAACTAGCTAATAATAGGCCTATTATTATTTAAGTTAGAGTTAATAGAGGATATCTAGCTTACGCCCTAGTAGATACTAGGAGTAATACTTATATAATAATTAACTTTTCCCTAGCCTAATACCTCTACTTTCTATATATTAAAAAGAGATAATAACTTATAAGAGGGTATATAATTAGTAGATTATTACTAGGTAATATACTAGGTATAGTAGTATTTAACTTAGAAATAAGTAGCTATACCTAGCGTATCTTTATATATATAGTTAATAGCCTAGACCCTAATATCCTCTTAGGGCGCCCTTAGATAGAATAGAGCTAGGTTATTTATAATACTATAGCTTTCTAAGTATACTATAGGAGGGGATAAGTTAAGCTATACCTAAAGGACTAAGAAGAAACTCTACTTATAAAGGAAATAAGGGCTATAAGGTTCCTTAATATATCCTCGTTCTCTATAATCTATTAATATCTAGTAAGATAATAGGGTAAGTACTAGGAGGGTATTAAAGGGGTATTAGTACGGGCTATTAGCTTAGCTAATATTAAGAAAGCCTTAAACCTAAGACTAAAAGAGGATTAATAATACTATTTACTAAACTAGGTCTTAAGGGAGTTTCCTAACCTATTTAACCCTAATAAGGCTTACTTATTACCCCCTAGGTAACTAGGGGTAGACTACTAGATTAACTTTATATTAGGACCTAATAAGAGGGAGCTACTATTCCCCTAGGGCCTTCTCTATAATATATTAAGAGAAGAGCTACTAGTATTAAAAAAGACCCTATAAGACCTCTTAGATAAGGGGTTTATTAAGGCTAGTAGCTTAGCTACTATGGTATTAGTACTCTTTATAAGGAAACTAAGTAGGGGAATTTACTTATATATTAACTATAAGGCTATTAATATAATTATAAAGAAAGACTACTACCCCCTCTTATTAATCTCTAAGATATTATACTAAGTAAGTATAGCTAAGTAATATATTAAGCTAGATATAGTAATAGCTTTCTATAAGTTAAGAGTAATAGAGGAGTACTAGGAGAGAATTATATTCTATACTTTATATAAGTTATTTAAGTAAGTAATTTACCTATTTAATCTAACTAGTACCCCTACTAGCTTCTAGTAAAATATTAATAATACCCTATAGGATTTCCTTAATAACTTTATTATTACTTATATTAATAATATATTAATTTACTCTAATAGAATAAGGGAAGACTATAAGAGGAAGGTCTAGGAGGTCCTCTAGAGGCTAGTAGATATAAGCCTAAACAACGACCCTATAAAGTATAAGTTCTTAGTAAAGAGGGTTAAATATATAGGGTTTATTATAATAATAAGAGAGGGTCTCCCTTATAACCTTAAGAAACTCTAAGTAATTACTAGGTAATTACCCCCTACCTCCCTAAAGGGGGTCTAGAGCTTCCTAGGGTTTATAAACTATTATAATATATTTATACTAAAATATAAGGATATTATTAGACTACTTATACTACTTATTAAGAAGAATATAATATTCTAATAAGGAGATAATTAAGAATAAGCTTTCTTATAGCTTAAGTAGCTTTTTAATACCTAGGTAGTACTTTATTAGTTTAATTTAGAGGATAAGACTATTATTAAAACTAACTATTTAGGATTTATATTAAGAGGGGTACTCTTATAAGTTAACCTAGAGGGTACTTAGTATCTAGTAGCGTTCTACTTATAGAGGCTCTTACCTATAGAGTATAACTACCCTATTTATAATAGGGAGCTCCTAGTAGTCCTTTCTTACTTATATATATAGAGGGTAGAGCTATATAATAAAACTACTTTTAAAATACTAATTAACTACTAGGGGCTTAAATACTTTATAAAGAAGTAGCGCTTTATAGAGCGCTAGAGCTAGTAAGTAGAGGAGCTATCTTAGTATAATTTTACTATTAAATACTACCCTAGTAAGGAAGTAATAGCCCCTAATACCCTCTCTTAGAGGGAGTAAGATATACTATAAGGGTAGGATAATAAGTAGAAGTAGGGGAGGGTTTTATAACTAATACTAGACTATGCCTACCCCTATAAGGACCTTATAGCTAGCCCCCTAGTAAGGAGAACTTAGAAGGGCTATAATAATATCCTAGATACTATAGTCTTTAATAGTAACCCTAAACTATAGGCGCTATAGCTAGAAACTATAAAGAAAGATATAATATATAAAGCTATATATTATATAATTACTTACTAGCTTTAGAGCTTCCTACTAGATATAAAAGCTAAGGTTTAAATTAGTAAGTATAATATGTAAGAATAGGTATATAGGTAGCAAAAGGGGCGGTAAAGCAGCCTGAGTAATAGATATTAATAGGCTGAGTAATATGGTGATGAAAGCTGATAAATTTGAGCATAAGGAGGTATTTTTCCTAGAATCAATTGATAGTATTATTGATGATATTATTAATAATATTGTTGTTGATGTTGTTGTTATTTCTAAGTTACAAATCCTGCCCTCACGAAGTGAGGGGTAAGATATTCTGAAACGTAACTGCAAAGCAGTAGCTTATTAAGCAGAAATCGCGCTCGGATCACTATGTGG
>JAVHLU010003647.1:0-10256 GCA_036785755.1 Colletotrichum ledebouriae
ATTTTAATACCCTCTTTCCCTTTCTCTTCTTCTCTCTTATCTTTAGGTTATTAATCTTATATTTATTTAGTAAGGAGGGGTAGCTTTAGTATTATTACTAGGAGGTTAAGGATCTTATACTTTCCTAAGCTTAATTACCTTATTATAACTACTAATAGATATTAAAATTATCTAAGCTATTATTATATTAGATAGTAGCGAGGGGGCGTATTTTAAATAGGTAGGGAGTTATTAATATTATCTCTTACTTTTATCTCTAAAGTTTAAGAATATTATCCCCGGAATCTTAAACCTTTAAACTAAGAGATAGAAAGAAGGGAAAATTAGAATAGGTTTATAAATTATTAATTAAAATAAGTTATAATAAAAAGAAACCTTATATATCCCCTAGATCGTCTATTTTAATATACTCCTTTTCTTTCTCCTTTATTATTTTAGGAATCTTAATAACTAGGTATTATCTAGCTTTTAAAGCCTTAATTACTTTCTCTAAATCCTTTAAATATTATTTTAATTATATTACTAAGTATAATAAATTATCCTCTTTCTCTTAATTACTTTCTCTAGGTATTATAAGTTCCTCCTCCTCTTCCCTAGGTATATAATTATTATACTCTCTATTCCCTAGTACTAAGAAGACTTTCGCTAGGTTTCTTTCTAAATTATATTCATAAATATCTAAATTACTTAGTTCTTAATACCTTTTAGGAGATTAAATAGATTTATAAAGTCGATTCTTACTAAATATCTTTCTAGTAACCTTATTACTTATTAATATTACTAATTAATATAATAGAGCGTTTAGAGCTTATAATAGGATATAGAAGAGACCTTACTATTAGTAGTTAAGCCCTTTAATAAATAAAGTATTAATAGAACCCTTAATATTAAATACTAATATTAAATTACCTACCTCTAGCCTCTCCTTCCCTATAATCCTCTTATATTAACTATTATAATATTCTATAGTTTTCTTATATTAACGATTAATTATCCTTTTAGCTTATTTTCTATCCTTATTAAGTTATAAGAAGGCTTATAAATATATTTAAACCTCCTCTTCCTTTATTATTACTAAATCTAAATTAAGAACCCTCTAGGTTAGTATTAGGGTCTTAATAAGAGTAATAGGCTTAAACCTATATAATAGGTAGAAAGGGCTAAAGCTAGTTAAAATATAAACGCTTAATTAGTCTATAAATAGGGTAGTAGGAAGGTATAGTTAAGGGTTAATATCTCTCTATCCTCTTTTCTATATTAATAATATATAAGTAATTAGCTAATAACTAGTCTTAACTATACTATTAGCCCTTAGGTTATAAGTAGATATTACTTTCCTCCTTATACTATATTTCTTATTAAATTTAATAATAGCGTCCTTATTCTCTAGTCCTCTATTAATAACTAGTTTGCTATATAGTTTATAGTAATAGATAATCTCTTCCTAAATAAACTTAGAGATCTTAGCTAAAGTTACTCTCTTAAGCTAGTAAGCCTTAAGCTATCTTATAAATAAATCCCTTACCTTAACGAGGTATTACTTACCTACTCTCTATATATCTAATAAGATCCTAGTAAAGGGTAGTCCCTTTAGGGAGCTATAGGTCCTTATATTATCTATATATTAAGCTCTCCTCTTTTAGTAATTAGGATAACGTTTTAGGGATTTGCTAATCTTTATATATATACTAGCCTAGATATAATAATTAGATAGTCTTCTAGCTATAGCTTACTTACTTTAATAATTACTCTCTTTATAAGCTTTTATAATTAGCTCCTTCTACTACTTAGGATTATTAATAACTCGTTATAGTATTAGCTTCTACTTTATTAATCTAGTAAAAGGTAAGAAATTCTAAATATAATAATCTAACGCTCTAGTCTTAAAGTTATAATACCTTACTAGGTAAATTCCGAGAGGGTATCTCTATATCATTAAATAATAAGCAATTTATTAAGAACGTATTAAATAGGTTTATAAATTATTTAGAAGTATATCTAGGATATTTATTATATTACTAATAACCTCTATATTTCCTACTAGGACCTCCTTTATATATTACTTATTACTATAGTATTAAGCTTAATTAAAGAAAGAACTAGCTTCTATATCTATAAAGAAGATCTATAAATTAATCTAGGAGTCGATCTCCCCCTCTACGTCCTTATTAATAATATTAGGAGGTCCCTAGGGTTTTTATAATAAGCTATCTACTACTATATTCTAAGTATTATAGATATATTATACTTGAAAGTTAAATATTTAAATCTATATAATCTAGTAAATAATAAGGGTTCCTAGGAGGTTTATAGCTACTCTATTAAGTTATATAATAAATATCTAAGTATTTATTTCTAGGATAAAGTATTATTTATATAAATAGTTATATACCCTCTTTAAAGCTTTTAGAATATTATATAATTCCTTCTTCCTAGTATTTTATAATAGCTTAAGTCCTAACTAAGTACTACTCTTAAAGCGAGAGACTATGCGCTAGTTATTAATATATTATCCTAGGACTCCGCCCTATCCTATATTACTAGTATTAACTATAAGGTAGATATCTTCTCTTTTAGGGCTATAATCTATAGTAATAAGGATTAGGGCCCTTATAAGTATTATTATTAAGGTATTTATAGCTATCTATTACTTCTCCTTCTAGCTAAATAAGGTATCTTTCTTAAGTAAGTTAGTAAGTAGCTTTATAATAGTAGAGTAGTCCTTTACTTAGGATTTATAAAACGTTATAATCCTAAGGAAAGCCCTTAACTCTAAAAATTAGTATAAGTAGCCTATATATAGATTTTAACTATCTTCGCTTCCTCTAGACGACGCTTATTAGTACTATAAATATAGCTAATAATTATTACTACTTCCTAGGCCTACTATAACTTAACTATTACTACTATATACTCTACTAGCTCTAAATTAACTAGGACCTTATTAATATTCTATAAGTATTCTAAAATAAATCTATAAGTCCCTAGATAAGACTCGATCTCTTCTTTATTATATTATAAAGTCAGTCCTTTAATAGCGATATTATTAAGAAAGGTTTTATAGTAGCTAGGGATAAGGTTATATAGGATTCTAATTATAACTTATATAAACTAAGTATCTAAGTTTACTACTCCTTAAGGTAGTATATCTATCTATAGTAGTCTAATAGATAATATAAACGTTATTAAGTCTCTACTTATAGGGTCTAAGGGGACTTAGTTATATCCTAAGAAGAAGTCTAGTAGTAATAATAGTTAATATATAGCGAAGTCTTCTAAAACTTCGTCTACTAAAGGGAGTAGTGCTACGTCTCGTATTATAACTATATTTATCTTAGTCGCTAAGTTAATAAGCCTTATCTTACTATCTTTCTTTTATATAAAGAAAAATAAATTATAATAGGCCAGATAGCTTTACTTAAGGATTCCCTTCTTTTGTCTATCCTTTAGAATTATAATAATATCCTACTCTAATCCTTTTAATATTAGGATTTCTTTTGCTTATTATATCTTATATAATACTATTTAAATTATCTATAGAGGTATAGTAGAAGGTATATAGAGCTATTATACTTAAATTCCTAGGCTAAAGCCTTCTCTCTTATAATAGGAATAGCTAAAAGGAGCTTCTTTTCTTTAGGCTATAAATAATTAATAGTTTTTAGGATAGCTTCTTATTAAGCTCTTATAAGCCTTATTCCTTACTTAATAATTAAAAACTTTAGTATAACTAGGCCTATAAATAGGGCGCTAGGATCTAGTATTATACTTTTCTTAGCTTTTACTTATACTTTTAATTTCTACTCTAGGTCTCTATCTAGGGTTAAACTATCTAATATAGCGTTATTAATAAGTTAAATCTTCTTATCCTTCGTCTTATATATTATATTAATATCTTCTATTATAAATATAGGCGTTATTAGTATAGGTTTATAATTATTATAGGAGAAAGTAGTATCTATAGCTATAATAACCTTAATACCTTTCTAATATACTAACTTATACTTCCTCCTAGGTACTTTCTTCTTTAATATTCTTTTCTTAGGTCTATAAATATAGTATTAATAATTAATACTATAGCTATTATATCCTATTATATACCCTATACTTATACTCGCTTTATAGATCTTATTAAGTTTAAGGGTAACTTCGTTATGGATTATAGTCTCTAGGAGTTTATTAAAAATTAATCTAAACTCTTTAAAAATAGTAATAACCTCCTTATCTAGGTCTAATTATTACTTAACTTTATCTAATAACCTATAAGAGCTTTTAAAAGCTTATTAAATTGCTTTAATATCCTAGCGTACCTTTATACTCCCTAGTATTATATTTAGCTCTCCCTTATCCTTAGTATTATTAAGTTATTAATTATCTCCTATAAAGTCTACGCTTATTATTATATTAGGTCTATTAGTAGTAGCCTCTATTTCCCCTCCTCTATAGGAAATAGAAGGGTATATTAATACTAAGAAGAAATAAAGTAGTTTATCTTAGTAATAATTTCTAGGAAGTAAGTAGTTAAGTCTCCTATATAGAATAATAGTAAGATATTAATCGTAATATTCCTAGACTAAAGGACTATAATAATCTAGTTCTACGCGTAATCTAGCGTTATTCGAGTCTTTAAGATAAAAGGAGCTCCTAGTACTAGGTCCTTATTATAAGTATTTTTAGGGAAAACGAAAAAGCTAATATCCTAAATCTAATTACTATTGATATAAATATTATTTATAATTATGCTTATAAATTAGGCCCTCTGCGCTCTATTAGTAATCCTACGGATCCTTATATTTATCTTAATAATATCGCTCTATAAGCCTAGGCGCTTAATATAACTTTTATTAATAAGGTTAATAATACAGCTACTATTAATAATCCCCCTAATTAATATATTTATAGGGCTATAAAGGGTAATAGTAATCTATTAATACGTTATAACGAAGTTTAGGATAGTAATATATCTTAGTAGTAGAAGTAATACTAAATCCTAATCTTTTATTATAGCGCTTATTTTAAAGATAAGATTAATTATTTAATAGTTAAATTAAATTACCTTAGTCTATAAATCCTTAGGTAAGTCTATAGAAATAGTAGCTAAAGTCGCTTAGTATTTAGAATAGTTCTTATTATTATTCTATTAATCTATTTATTCCTATAGTTCCCTATTATTAACTCCTATCTTATTAAATTAATCTAGAAGCGTAATACTATTAGGAATAAAGACCTCTTATACTTTTAAGTTATAGCTATCCTTATACTTATTAATTATAGCTTTAGTAGTTTTATAAACTATTCTATTTTAATTAGGCTAGTTCTAATAAAGGAAGGCTTTAGGGATAGTAACCTTCTTATTTACTCTCTTATTATATAGCTTAAAGGTAAGAGTATAGCTAGTCTATAAATTATTATATTAAATCCGAGGCTTATCTTATTTATCCTACTTCTACTACTTAACTTATTCCTTAGAGGCGTCTAGTAATATAATATCTTTAGCTTCTTCCTTATTATCTAGTAGCTCTATAACTCTCTAGGTAATTTAAATAGGAGTGTTTTAAATTATAAATAGGTTTACTATCTAGGGAGCCTAGTAATAATAAGTATTATAAGGTTCTATATAATAACCTCTAGCTTTCCCTCTTTTTAAAATAGTAATATCTTTTATTAGGTTAATATACTAGTTCTTTAGCTTAAAGGTAAAAAACGTTATATTTATAAACTTATATAATTATATAATATCTTTTAATAAGTTTATAAAGCTAATAGATAGTCTAGGGCGTGTCTTATTATAATTAATAACTCTTATAACCTCCTCTAGAAGCTTTAGCTACTAGTTTTCTACTAACTTACTTATAGTAACTATATAGTATAGAAAGGTATCCTTATTAATTAGGATTTACTTTAAAATCGTCTAGCTATTAGTTAATTTATAGTTATAGCTTTTATTAATAATACCTATCTTAACCTTAGTACTTATATCTAGGGTGCTAATAAAGTAGTAGGGCGATATATAGTAGTAGACCCTATTCTAGCTAGCCTTAAGATACTTAATATAGCTAATAATAATATAATTAATAGCGCTATAAAACTAGCAGGCCCCTATAGCCTAGAAAGGTATTTACTATAGTAATCTATCTTACTAGAAGCCTCTATAGCCTCCTCTTACTCTACCTCTTCTAAATCCTTAGTATTACTAGTATCCTCCTTAGTAGTCTCTATATCTAGCTTATAAGTAAAAATATTACTATTATTAGTATTAAATGTATAAATAATCCTAAGATTATTATTTATAAGGTTTAATAGCTTCTATAGTATTTAAATTAAAAGTATTATCTCCTTAGCTAGTAACTCTTTTAATAAGGGTTAAGATATCTATCTTATAATTAGACCTATTAATATTTAGGGTCCTAAAGTTCTCTATAAGAGAGTTAATAATTAAGCTAGTAGTCTAGGCTATAGAGGGTTCCTTAGCCTTAGCCCTCTGCCTTATTAGAATTATCTTTATAGGGACTTAAAGTATTATTATTAGTTTAAGCCTAATAAGGCTAGATAACTACTAAGGTTCCTAGTAGGTAGTAAACTATTTATTTAGAGCGTCTTTTATTATAACTTACTAGTCTAAAATAACCTTAATAAGCTAGTAACTAAGATTTTAAGCTATAGCTCTTATAGCTCTCTCTGAAAAGTAGTAATAAGTAATATAAATAAGCTTAGTATTAGTAAGTTCTAGGTCTTTATACTAGATAGCTCTCTATTAAATCTATTAAATAGTAGTAATTAATATTATAACCTAGGAAGGGTTATTATCCTTAATATAAGATCCTATAACTAGGTTTTAAAGGTCCTTATTAGGGTCCTAATAAGACTTTAGGTTTATAAATCCGAACTAGTATAGAGGTTTCTCCTTAGCTTCCTTCTAAGTCTTAGCTTTACTAATATAAGATTTTACTATATCTTAATAGTTATTAGAGCTATATATATAGACCTCGTTCTTTATATTATTATTAGTCTTATAGTAAAGTTTTAAAAAGCTCTTATAGTTAATAATAAAGTCTAAGATATTAGTACTAATAAACTTAAGCGCTCTATTTAAATAAGAAGTTATTATTATAATAATAGGGCGTCTTATAAGGAGATTAGCAAGGGCTATAATATCCTAATTAGTATAACTTCATTTAGGGGAATATAGAGTGCTTAAGGGCGTTATTCCTATCCTAGAGGTAGGATTTAGAGACCTATCTATATTATTATTAGAAGCTAGCTATCCTATAGTATAAGGTTATATCTCGCTAAACGAAGCTCTTATAAATCTCTCTTTTAGCTATTTTCCCTTATTAAAAGAGGATCTAATATCTAAGTTAGCTAAGGAAGATAAAGATATAATACTTATAGGTCTAAAAATATTGAAGTTAATATTATATAATTATAGTAATAGAGTCTTCTAATTAATAAGGTAAAGTTATTATTATAATATCTTCTAAATAGAAAGATAAAATAAGTAGTTATAATTTTCCTGAAATAAAACGAAAAAGGAAATAATATAAACTAAATAACTAAATAAATATAGGAAAGGTCTAGTAACCTCGATCTTATTACTCTAGGCTCTAATAGATCTATTTTAAGTCTTATTACTTAATATAGAAGGGTCTTCCTAATAACGCTCTTATCTTAGAAAGTTTTATAGCTTTATTATATTAATATCTCTTAAAAGTTAGTATATTACTCTTAGTACTTAGAGCTATAATAGTAAGGGGTTTATTAGTCTCTAGTTACTAATCTAGTTAATCTCGCTATACTTATTAGCTTAGTAAGACTACTAATCTCTGTATTAGTATTATATATAGCTATCTTAGCTATATTAGCTATAACTCGCTAGTTAAATAATAGTAGTTATAATAATATATAAGGGGTAAGGAAAGGAATACGCTCGCTAGAACCTACTAATAGCATAGAAAAAAGAGAGAAAGGGAGGATTTCAGGGTCTATATCGTTCCTACTCTAATTCTATAAGAAAGCATAGCTATTACTATTCCCTTAGAGCTAAGGTAGGTTTGCGAATATCTTCCTCTCTTTCGAACTATATATTGTTATTATTTATATCGTTATTATTCGTTGTTCGTAGATTTTTTAAGCTATTATTATATTTAAAGTAGATTAATTATAAATATATATATATTAGTAATAGGGACGTATAAACGTAGTAAAGGCACCTAACTCTCTAAGAAGCCTATAAAAGCTATTAAAAAGAGCAAAAGAATCCGCCTCTAGGTACTATTAGAAAGGGCTAGAACTAATAGGAACTAGAAAGATAATAAATAATATAGCTCTACTTATGAATAGGTTAGAATATTAAAAGTATGTATAAAAGATATATAAAATAATTCGTAGATCTAATTAAAAGAGATAATCTAAATCGGGTATAGATTTACTAAGAAAATACTAAAAAACGAGGTATAGGATTATTAAGGTACTAATCGTGATAATATATCTAATGCTAAAGTCCGCTATGCTCCTCTCCTCTACGCTTTACTCTATAGTCTTCCTATAACGGGTCTGTGCGCTAAGGGAGTTTTTCAAAAGCTACGCAGCTAAGTCTATCTTATCCTATCCCAATACCCTATACTATAACCCTATTCGCAGGGGTTATATATTCTACGCAACGTAGGTAGTAGCTATATAAGGCCTCTATTAGCGAGTAGCTAGTAGTACTATAGCGACTATTATTATATATAAACTTAGCCTCGGGTAACTAAATAGCTTATTCTTATAGTAAGTCGCTAGTATATACTTATAAGTACTTTTCTAAAATCTAGTATATCCTTTTAAACTACCTATTAGTCTAGGAGGTAATATATAGTAGAGAGGCGGCGCTTAATAGCCCTCTCTCTTATAAATTCCTCTTAAAATTAGCTAGTAAGGAGCTTATCTTAGTTACTAATAATACCCTCTAGGGTATTAAAATAGCACTTAACCTATTTATAAATAATCTGCGGTAACTTAGTAGCTATTAGCTGCTTTATTATTAGGATAAATATAGTAAACTTAGTTATTTCGTATATAATAACGAGAACTATATTATACTCCCCGCCTTTAGACTAATAGCTTAGTAGTAATCTAGTAATAAAGTCTATACTAATTTCCTAAAATAGGTGCGCTAGTAGGGGTAGTAGGTATAACCTTCTATAGGGCTTATACCTCGGAACGCAGATCCCTTAGTATATATAGCACCTTATAATATAATTATATATATCTATAGCTAAGTTTAGCTAATAGGACTTCCTCGAGATTAACTTAGTCTTATTTACCCCTATATAACCCGCCCTACGGTCGTTATAGTATTAATAAAGAATTTTAAGTCTTAGGGACCTCTCCTATAGTATCTCTAACCTTCCCTTATAGAATAAGGTTCTATAGCTATTAATTATATAGCCCTTATAATTACTAGCTAGTCTATATACCCTCTCTAATTAGGTCTAGTAGTATAAGTTATTACCCTATAGTCTATAGATAAGACTTTCTATTGCTTTAGAGGGTTACTAACTATATATTATTTGACTTATTATAAGCTCCCTTATAACTTAGCATAGGATATACTACTATATTATAATAACCCTAGCTCTAAGTAAATCCTCTAGGTTAATAACCTCTCGCTAAGCGTTCTCCGCATCTTCCCTTGCTCTTTAGTATTAGGTTATTATAGCTACTATAGTTATAATAATATTAATATACTATAGAGCGCTATACTAACTAGAGACTAAGACGTCTCTACCGCTAGAGCTATCTATCTAGAAGGGGTATTATTTTATACTAGCCCTTATAGCGTTAATAAATACTTTTAAGGTCTCTATATTACCTTATAAAGTAGTAATACTTATCTAGAGGTCTACTAGTAGGTTACTAATAAACCCTAGCTTCCTTACTAGGGTTAGGAGTATATTATTATATTTTACCTCCCCTTTTATATAGTCTAGCCTCTTAAATAGCTTATTTACTAGGTTTATAACCCCTAACCTATGCTCTAGGTTAAAATTAAACGCTAAGAGTTTATATACCTATCTAGTAAGCCTTCCCTAAAGGTCCCGCGCTAATATACTAATAACTCCCTTTAGCGCTTAATAATCTATTAGGATTATTAAGCTCGGAATTACGCCGCAGCCCCTTCGCAAAAAGACTACAACAAATTCACCTAGTTCGCAGGCATAATTCGGGAAACACTATATAGGTATTTAACCTATACCCTCTACTAGTTAAGGAAA
>JAVHLU010003648.1:0-10256 GCA_036785755.1 Colletotrichum ledebouriae
TAATCTTAAAGCTATTATAATATACTAATATATTTATAAATACCTCCTAAAAAGAAGACTAATTAGGCTATAGCCCTTAAGAAGGCGCGCGCTACTAAAGGTAAGAATAAAGCTAGGGGTAGAGGGGCGTACCCTCCTCCCCTAGAGAGTAATAGTAAGGTTATATATATATTATTCCTTCTTATTATTAATATATAGTATATTAATATATTATATAATAAGTAGAAAGAAGTAGAAGTAACTTTTAGGGGGTAGCTCTAAGGGTATAGGTTTATAGCCTAAGAGGCCCCGGGGTTACCCTCTTAAGTAGTTTAAGAGGATAGCTCCTAGTAAGTTATAATCCCTTTATTACTATAACTATATACTAGAATATTATTAACCTTATTATTATTATAATCCCTAAGGAGATAGATAAGGAGGAGGGTACTAATAAGGGTAGTTTAGAGCCCCCTCCTAGCCCTCCTCCCCCTAGTAGAGGTATAGAAGTAGAGTAAGTACCCCTATTTAGCGAGCGCTACTTTTAGTATATTACTAGCGAGCTTTTAGGCTTATTAGATAGAAGGTACTTACTTAGTATAGTAAGTAAGTATAACTACTATTATAAGGGTAAGGTACCTTATTAATAAATAAGCACCCCTATTGCTATTATAGCCTACTAATATACTAAAGCTAAGACTTTAAAGGACCTAGTAGTTAGAAAGGTAAGGTTCTATATATGCTTCGTTTCTATAACTATCTTCTAATATAACCTATAGACCCTTGCTTATTAGAGAGCTACGCTCTACGAGGCTATTACTACCTAGAAAGAGGAGATTATAATAGTAAAAAAGGGTAGTAATAATAAGGGTTTAGATAGGGCTTCTATAGTAATAGGCGGTTCTAGTATATATAGCGTTATTACTCTATTTCCCGCCCTAGTTCTATTTAGAACCCTAGTAGTTAGTATAAGTATACTTATACCTTCTCTACCTACTAGCAATATAGCTACTATAATATACTACGTAGTTAATAGTCTTATTAGTATGTATTTACTAGAGGTATTACTACCCTTATATAATATCCTAATAGATTAATATAAGCGAATCCTCTAAGGTTAGGTAATAGAAAATTAGTATTTGAGGGTAGCCCTTTAGGGTATATTATATTCTTTAGCTCCTATAGGAGTAACTTTAAGCTCCCTAGCTAGTAAGCTATAAATTAATTAAAAATTAGGCGCTACTAGCCCTCTTATATTTATTTAGAGCGTCCCTCGCTTATTATAAATATTCTCTATATATCTTTTAGATTAAGGAGCGAATAGAAATATTTAAATTTCTCACGGTTTAGAACCTTTATAAGACTATTAGCTAGTATATTATTTATTAGTATATATACTACGCTAAATAATCCCCTAGCGTGTTCTTATTATAGCTATATATTCTAAATATTAATATGCTATAGCTTAGTTAAGATCTATTCCTTTTTACGTATTATAAGACGAATTATTTATTAGTTATTATAATAAATCCTCTAGATATCGCTAAGTTTAAGAGCAATATCCTTAAAAAGCCTCTAAAAAGCGACTATTTCCTTAGTAGTATATTTAAGGCTTAGAAGCTCTACTTTTATTATTAATATTATAACTATAGCTTATCGAGTAGCTTTCTAATAAATTAGTCCCCTAAAGAGCGAGATTATATACCCTTAAGATAACTTCTATATCTCCTTATTATTTATAGATAAAGCGTTGCTTATAATTAGTAGTACTTACTTACCCCCCGAGTTACTAAAGTATATCGCGAGGTAATAAGTATAATATAAGTTCTATATAACCTAGTTAGTAGTAGTATAGTAATAAGGAGCGGGGTTTATTAGGAATCTCGAGAGTAGCGAATATATAAAAGCGATATTAGGTTAGATTATAATAGTAATATAGAGTATAGAGCTAATCTTCTCTTAGAAACTCTTTACCTCTAATAGTATTACTACTATTTTACTCTTTAGGAGTAGTAGGTTTAGAAGGGGGGTTACTAGCGCTCTTAAGTTAAATAAATTAAACTTCTTTATAACCTACTTAATATATTAGTTATAAGAAAGATATATTTTTTACGTAGCTTAGTTATAAATAACCCTAATTCTGAGATAGTATTTAACTAGGCCTTATTCCTTTATCTTATATACTTTCTTTAGGCTAGCAATTACCCTTTATACTACTTCTTTATAGTTCTTATAAAATAGGATAAGGAAGTTATTTATATAGAAGATAATAAGGACCCTCTTCTTAGTTAATTAGAAGAGATATAGGTCTTTATTTATAGGTATAAGGCCTACATATTAAAAGGTTAAAGAGAACTCCTTATACTAGAGTAGCAGCGTATCCCTTAGCCTATAGAGCGTATAGCATAGTTTAATATACTTTCTAGGCTACTTAAAGCTATCTAGTAACTTATAAATAATTAGGTCTTTATTTAGGTCCTGAGAGGCGTTTAGGAACGCGTTAATAACGTCGAATTATTTAACTTCGAGGTTAAATTATATAGTAATTACTATTACTACCCTAAAGGTATAAGTAGCGAGGGTTACTATATAAGTCTATTTAAGGGGCGACTTCTCTTATTAGTCGCCCTAAATATAGATCCTTACTTTATATTAGTCGAGGATATTATCCTTATTAAATTTATAAGTAAATACCTACTTTAAAGGGTTTAATCTCTTTATTATTATCTCTTAATTAATAACGCGCTATATATCTATCTGCTATAATTTACCTTTCTTAACCTTAGTTACTTCTTTAAAGCGAGTTTGGAGTGCTTATAGGAGGTTTAAAAGTTCCTTCTATAAGCGAGGTAGCTTAGTAAGGTTATTAATAATAAGACGTTTATAGATTATTATAGTTATACGAGCAGGTTTTACGCTATAGATAGTAGTATAAATATAGCTATAGAGCATATAATACCCTAGATTAGCTTTTAAAAAGGCTTTCTACTAATTAGGTATAAAAGTCTTAAAGAAGCTAGATACCCGCTCCCGCTCTATATAATATTAGAGTAAAAACTAGTAACTAGAGCGAGATTCGCTTTCTACTATTCCTAGTTATAAGTTACTAGGTAGTAGATTATATAGTTATTAGCTTTAACGAGTTTAGCTATAGCCCTCCTAGCTATATACCTAGTTAGACCTCCGTTTAGTATTAGCCCTCTCCTCTCTATCCTAATATAGCTATATTAGTAGATTTAAGGGCCTCTTATCTAAAGGTTTATTCTTATTACTCTTACCTACTTTAGAAATATATTATAAAGTAAGTAGTAGTTTAATTATAATATAGTCCTCGATCCGTTCCCCTTTAGAATTAACTTCCCTAATAGCTTTATATATATAGTTCGTTTCTAGTATATATATTACGCTTATTACTCTATCTATTAGGGCTAGGCTTTTATTTAGCTCTAGCTTAGGATTAGGAGATAATAGCTACCCCCCCTTCTAACTTACTTATCCCTTTAGAAGTTTTAAGATTCTTCTATTTAGAGACTTAGTTATAGGAATGAGGATTAATATAAATAACTATTTAGTTATAAGTATTAATATAGCTTTATCCTTATTTATAATACCTAGGATCTAAAGTTTAAAGTTAACTTATAATATAGGCTCTTCGATCTCTTCTACTATCTCGTAGATAATATCTTCTAGGATAGCCTCTTTTACCTTATCCTTTATATGAAAGTCTATTGATTAAACGTTATATTTTATATAATAATAACTATTTATAATATAGGGATCTAGACCCTATATAGGTTATAGGCGTTTAGAATATATCCTACTAGGTATCTAATATACCCCTATAGTAGTACCTTAAAGTCTCTCTTATCGATTCCTTTCTCTTATTCCCTCTTAATGGGGTATATATAGTAGCTATAGGCGTATATATATCCCTAGTAAGGGTAAAGGTCGCGGGTTAGGGCTACTCTATTATTAGGTTCCTACTAGCGAAAATACTAGTAGAACTATTCCTCTTTGATCTATAGTAGCGAACGCTAGTTATAGTATTTAAATAAGCTTATATTATAAAGCGTTATTACTACTAGTACTATCTTAGCCTATAGTTTTATAAGTAAGCTAGCTATAGTAAGTATCTTAATTATTTAAGTTATAACTTCCTAACTAGCCTGTTCCCCTCTACTATTTAGTTCCTTTATATATAGAGGGGTTATTTTAACCTCTATTCCTTCTATACGGGTCTAATCCTTATATCTTATATAGCTTATAAGTAAAATTACTAACCTCTCGATATCTTATTTAATCCTAAAAATAGAAAGTCCCTTCTATTAATATACCTATCGCTTAAAGGTATATAGAGCGAGTATAATACTACTATAGGTCTTATTAACGCGTAGAAATATAAAGAGCTAACTAGTATATTTATCCTTAATAATAAGGAGCTATTAGTTCTAGTTAAAGCCTTCGGGGTAGTTAAAGAGATCCTATGCAATTCTATAGTAAGGGTATATTACTTTATCTTCTAATATCTATCTCAAAATTACTTATTTAGCGTATATAACTATATAATATTAGTACTATAGGTATATTAGGCCTTTAATCCTTACCCCCCGAGTAGTATATACTAGCTATTCTAGAGCCTCGGGGCTAAGGTGCCCGCTTTAGAGGTACTAAAGTATTATATTATTACTCTAGTCTAGTAGTAATATAAAAGAGGTGTACTTATATATTATAAGTATATAGTTTATATTATTAATAATAATATTAATACCTTAGGGGATCCGCTTAGGAATAGAGTATAAGGAACGAGGCTTATATTTAAGGAAGTCGAGGTTCGCTTTCCTAATAAGTTTCTTAACTATAACGCTATCCTTATAGGTTCTAAAGTAAAGCATATAGTTATACTCTAAACACTAAATACCTATCTTCTAAAGTAACGCTTTAGAGATAATATTAATATAAAAGTTCTCTATATATCCTATATTATAGAGCATAAGGTCCTCTATATTCGTGCTTTCTAAGCTATTAAGAGTATTCTTAATAATCTATATACCCTTTATAATAATTAAGTATAAAGCTATTCTAGAATTAACCTATTCTCTTTTATAATACTTAATTAAGGAGGGGATAAGTAGGGATTTATTATTTATAAGGTGCGTCCCTCTATAGTTATCTAGGACTATAGACTTATATAATATATAGGGTTCTAAGTAGGGGGTTATAAAGATACTTAGATACTCTTTATCTAAGTTAACTATATTATCCCTAACCTCGTTTAAGAGGGCTATATAGAAAGTAACTATTACTATATTAATAAGGTAGCTTAGGGCTATATTAGATTTCTTAGATAAACCCTTATTACCCCCCTTATTATTTTAGTAGTTCTTACCCTTATAGAGTATAGTATATAGCTAGCCCTTGCGAGCGAGTTTAATATAAATATTAGTAAAGCGTAGGTTACTATTTAACTAGTTATAGATCTAGGCTGCTTATATATCTATTACTAATATATATAGGCCTTTCTAGTATTATCTAGTTAAGGTAGCTTCTAAGTAGTTATAATCGCTACTTAGCTATTAATAGCTCGACCTATATAGGTACTATTTACTGCTAGATAAGTTACTAGTTATAGGAACGCTCGATAGGTTAGCCTTATCTATATAGCTAGCTAGCGTTATAAAGACCCTATCGCTTTATCCTTATAACCTCAAGTAGAGTATATCCTTATATAAGAAGTCCTTAAATATATTAGTATATTAGCTTATATTAGAGACTAGTATCCTTTATTAATTATAACTAGGGCGGCTAGAGGCTAAAGGGGTTATAATTTATTTATTAGCTATATCCTAGTAGTAGACTTAGGAGTAGTCCTAGAAGTAGTATTAGTACTAGCCTCTTCTAGAGCCTCCTAGTTAAATAGAGCGACGTATTAATTATAAGTACTCTTTTCTTATAGGTATTAGGTATTAATATCCTAGCTTTACTTAGTAATATATATATTAAGAGTTAAAGTTTCTAACGAGGTCTTACCTAGGTATAAAGGTCCCTTAGGGTTATTTAAGTTAATATACTTCTAGACTCTAGTAGCTTAGGCTTTAGCCTAGATTATAATATACTAAGTAGCGAAGTCCTTATGCGTAGTTAGGTAGTATAATACTATAGTAGTAATAGTAAAAGATATTAGAATTAAGGTTATTTAGAAATAGAGGGTTTATAGTAATAGAGGATAGTATATAATAAGGAGGAAAGAAGGAATAGGAGAGAGGAAGTTTTAGTAAGTACTTTTAGTAGTAAAGGCTTATTTTAAAATAGTAGTTAGGGGTCTAGTTAGAGCTAGGCTTATAACTATTAAGAAACGTCCTATAGGGCTATATATATAGTTACTAAAGAGCTTAATCTATTATAACGAGAGTAGCTATAACGTGGTCGCTTATAACTATAGTTAGAGGAACGACCCCTAGAAAAAGGTCGCTCCGGAGCCGATGTTAGTTATATACCGCGCTAGGAACGGGCGATACTAAAGGCATCACGATAACTAGTTAAGGAAAATAATATAGGAACCCTACTACTCGTAAGTAAACCCTCTAAATATTATAAAGTTAGACGCGCGCTATACTAGGGCTAATTATATTAGAGCTAAACGGGCTACTAAGGCTCTCGTAGTAATACCCTCGCTAAACCTTCTAGTAAGGTGCTATAAAAGCTACTATATAGGATAACTCCTTAACCTAAAAGGTCGACCTTCTAGTAAGGTGCTAAAGGTACTACGAAAGCTACTATATAAGATAACTCCTTAACCTAAAAGGTTAACCTTCTAGTAAGATAAACGCTACTATATAAGAAGTAACTCCTTAACTAAAGAGGTCTTTCCTAAGAGGTTCTTATAGCTAGAAGCATAAGAAGCTCTGCTATTATAAGCAGGGCCTTATACCTCTCCCTCTCCTATCCTTATCCCTAGACCCTATAATAAATCCTTAACTATATTAGTACTAGACCTTATATATAAATACGCTAAGCCCGAGCGAGGCACGCCCTTTAGTATAAATAATATAGAGGGGATCGCTAGAGAGTTTAGCCTTAATATAATTAATAAAACCCGCTCCTTTATTAACTACTCTATTATATATAGAGAGTATATTATTAATATAGCCCTTAAGAGGGCTTACTTTAATACCCCTATAGGGGACTTTATAAGGCGCGATAGTATTAGAGCTAAGTAAGTAAACTTAGTAGTAGAAGTTTAGCGGGTTATTATATACCCTATAGAGTAGCCCTTCTTCGAGTAGGTCCTCCGTATTACTAAGGTAGAGGCAGCCTAGGTAGCCTAGGCCTATTAGGGGAAAGTCGGTAAGTACGGCTTATATTAACTACTTTAATATAGAGAGAGAGCGTTGCTAATAATAGTATAGTTCTAGCGGACGAAGCGGTAATAGAAGTAGTATTTAACAGTAGCGCGGGTAGTACGCAAGAGGATAAGTCGATAGTTTCGTAGTTTAAATAATTAAAAACCACGTTATTATTAATATAAAGTTAAAGATCGTGAGGCTATCTAATAGGGTATATATAAGTATAGCTATAGTTAGGAAAGGTAGTTAGCAAGATCCCGTAACCAAAGGCTATATATTATTAGGAGGCGCGGAGTTAGAAGGTCTGTTGCACTTAAGCAGGTAAAATCACTATGCAGTGGCCAGAGGCCACCCTCTAACTTATAATAATCTATCCTATAATCTAATTTAATTAAAAATTAGATCTCTATTTTTAAAGAAGCTTATTAATACTAAATATTATCATAATTAAGTAATTATTAAAAGAGAAATAAATAATAATATACTTATTAACTTTTTTAACTAATTAGCTTATATCCTTAAGGATATAAATATAATACTTATAAAACGCTAGAGAGCTAAAAGAATATAGGTTTACTTTAGAAAACTACTTAATATAGAGGATTCTAAAGGTTTATTAAAAGAGAAATAAAAATATAAATATCTAGTATCTTAAGGGAATAAGGAGGGGGGTCTATTAAAGAGAGCCTACCTAGCTTAAGGATATTATAAGATATATAATAAAACTAGTTATAATATATAAACCTATGCTTAGGATATTAAATCATTAGGAGCTTCTAATAATAATAGCTAATAATAGATTTAATATATTATAGTTAAGAAATATTAGATATTACTATAGGTATAGGAAAAAGTGCGTAGCTAACTATTAAACCACGTTAATATAACCTTAATAGTTAATAGTAATATTATCTATTTTAGCTCTACTAAATGTAAATAAGTTACTTATAGTATATTAGCTTTAGAGATCTATACTATAGTTACTAGTAGTAACCTCGCCTTTATTATTACTTTAACCCTTTAATAAGTTATTACTAGGCTAGGCTTTACTAACTCTATGCCAATAGTCATATATACTAATTCCTACTTACTATATAAGTATTTAGTTAAACTTAGTATAATAAAGAAAAAGAGGCTTACAATTAATATTATAGCTCTCTATTAATTATATAAGCGCTACAAGCTATTTAAGATCTAGTAGGTTAATAGCGAAGATAGCTCTACTAATATACTAGTAAAGATACCGCTTAATAGGGCGTCATACTACTTAGTTAATAGAAACGGATTAACGATTTAAATAGAAGGATAAGTAACATAAATAACCTAAATAATAGAAGAAAGAGTATAATAATAGGTATTTATAGAAGGATAGGATTATAGCTAAAGCTAGCTACTTTTCGCATTAATTAAAGGCTACTTATAGCTTTTAACTTATTATTTAACTTACTAATATAAAGGAAAAACTACTAGTATAGGAATATTTACCTACCTACTTAATAGGTAGGACTCCTACTTACTTAGTAGGCTAGATCTAGCTTTAGATGTATAGCCTAAGTCAAGAATAAATATGACCTAGCGAGTAGTTATATAACCCCTCTCTCTTTAATATACTAGTATTATAAATCTAATAATAATATTTATCTTAAAATAAGTAGGGCTCTTTATTATAGAAGAAAGGGAGAAAAAAGAAGAAGAGAATGAAGCTATTATTAACATATTTATAACATTACATCTTATTAATATACTTATTAGAGTTATTAAATATTCTTTAAAGGTTAAGAAAAACAAGATATATAATATAGATATAGTATAAGTATTATAATACTTAAAAAAAGACTCTTCTTACCTCTAAGAAAGTATTTAGCTTATAAGGAAAAACTTATATTTCCTCTCTTATCTCAAAGAAAGCTAGGGACTTTATAGAGCCCCTTTAATATAGCTACATATACTTATAACTTATAAATAAGAGTTCTACTTACTATTTTTATAGTATTTATAATTATTCTTATTAATCTTCTATTAACTAAAGCTAGAAGCGTCTCTCTACTTAAGCTACTATATTTTATAATATTTAAAAGTAACTAAATGATAGATATCCTATATAATTAGTATATACTTCTAGCTATTTAGCTAATAATATGAACTTATTTACATAGGCTCTTACTTATTACTATTACTATTTTTAAGCTAATCTTAATAAAGAGAAGAGTAACTTTTAGCTACTTAGTAGAGAATTAGAGTATTAAGCTATTATATACCCAGAGAGTATTGTTAGGGAGCTTGCTATTATAAGGTCCTTCTTAATAGTTCTCTATAGCTACTATACCCCCTATTAGTATTACTATTCATATATAAGCGCTTTAACTAGTTTTTAATTCTCTATAAGCTATTTATTAACATAGCTAATCTCTTTATTAACTACTATGATCTAGCCTTGTAGGGGGAGGAGTATATCTAGCGCTATATATATGTATTTAAGTATAAATCCTTTATACTATTAGGATTTAAAAGGAAAGAGCTAATATACTTATAGAAATTACGTTTATATACTTAGCTATTATATATAGGGAGGCTATAGCTCTATAGATAATATTTATTAGTTTTCAAGTTAAATAGAGCTTTATTTTACACCCTTAATATTATTGTTTCTTTTTTAGAATAGTATTAAGTTTGGAATTACGTTATAGCCCCTTCGTATTCGCAGAAAGACTATAATAAATTCACCTAGTTCGTAGGTATCATTTAGGAAATACTATATAGGTATTTTAACTTATACCCTCTACTAATTAAAGAAAATAATATAGGAACCCTATTAAGCTCGGAATTACGCCGCAGCCCCTTTGTAAAAAGACTATAATAAATTCACCTAGTTCGCAGGTATAATTCGGGAAATACTATATAGGTATTTTAACCTATACCCTCTACTAGTTAAGGAAA
>JAVHLU010003649.1:0-10245 GCA_036785755.1 Colletotrichum ledebouriae
TATTTAGAGGGTTTACTTATAAGTAGTAGGAACGTATAGGGTTCCTATATTATTTTCCTTAACTAGTAGAGGGTATAGGTTAAAATACCTATATAGTATTTCCTAAATTATGCTTGCGAACTAGGTGGATTTATTATAGTCTTTTTGCGAAGGGGCTGCGGCATAATTCCAAACTTAATAGGGGTATTAAGGTAAGCCCTCTGAAGGGCTATACTAATAATACGCTCTCTATATATAGCAGAGTAGTTAATAAAAGAGCGGGTTTTATTAATTATATCGAGGCTAAACTCTCCAGTAACCCCCTCTATATTATTTATACTAAAGGATATACCTCGCTTAGGCTTAGTATATTTATATATAGGGTTAGGTGCTAATATAGTTAAGGATTTATTATAGGTTATAGGGATTAGGAAAAGGAAGAGCGAGAGGTATAAAGCCTTGCTCGAAGTAGTAGAGCTTCTTATACTTCTAGCTATAAGAATATCTTAGGAAAGACCTCTTTAGTTAAGGAGTTACCTCTTATATAGTAGTATTTATAATTTCTTACTAGAAGGTTAACCTTTTAAGTTAAGGAGTTATCTTATATAGTAGCTTTTCTAGGCTACGAGAGCCTTAGTAGCCCGTTTAGCTCTAATATAATAAGCCCCGGTGCGGCGCGCGTCTAACTTTATATAAGGGTTTGCTTATAAGTAGTAAGAATATATAGGGTTCCTATATTATTTTCCTTAACTAGTAGAGGGCATAGGTTAAAATACCTATATAATATTTCCTAAATTATGCTTGCGAACTAGGTAAATTTGTTATAGTCTTTTTGCGAAGGGACTGCGGCGTAATTCCGAACTTAATAAGTAGAAGTAGGGAAGGGTCTTATAGCCAATATTAAACTACCCCTACCCCCGCGGGGACCTTATAGTTAGCCCTCTAGTAAGGAAAGGTTAAAAGGGCTATATTAATATCGTAGATATTATAATCTTTTATAATAACCCTAAACTATAAGCGCTATAGCTAGAAACTATAAAAAAGGATATAATTTATAAACCTATATACTATATAGTTACTTACTAGCTTTAGAGCTTCTTATTAGGTATAAAAGCTTAGGTTTAAATTAGTAAGTATAATATTAATGGTTAGAGGAGGCTAGTATTTAGGGGGAGGCTATAGGTACCTAGCGGGGAGGATAATAATAACCTATTAGGGGAGCTTTATATAAAGATTATTTAATAGAGCGATAGCTTAAGTCTAATTATTTACATAAGCTATAATAATATATTAGAAATAATAGGCTAGTAGTTTAATTAGCTAGGATAATTATAAATAGTATAGAGATTTATAAGGAACTATATTATCCATAGAGGGATATATATCTAGAGATAAGCTAAGAGGGGCTTCCTAAAGCCCCTACTAATACCTACCTAGTTATACTTAGACCTCTTAATAGACTTTATTATAGACTTACTACTTATAAAGGATAATACTAGCTAATACCTATAGGTTATAGTAGATAGGCTAGGTAAGTTAGTAATATTATAGGAGATAGGTGCTATAGAGGTAGAAGCTTATACCTACTAGTTCCTTACCTCCTACTTCTAGTTCTATAGGTTCCTATATAGTATTATTAGTAATTAAGGGTCTAACTAAGTAAGCTACTTCTAGGCTAAATTCTACTACCTTACTAGTATAAGGAGGCTATTAAGCACTATATACTACCTATAGACTAATAGTAGTACTAAGAGGTAGAACTAAGAGATATAAGCTATCCTATACGTATTTATAACCTAAGCGTAGGATAACTAGGGGTAGCTCCTACTTACTACTTAGCTAGCGCTCTATAATACGGTTAGTAATATAACTAAGCTCTCGCTATTCTTCTTGGAATATAGGTACTACGCTAACCCTATACTTATTATAAATAATATAATAGAAGAAGACCCTTCTAGAGATATAGTAGCTACCCTCCTAGTAATAAGACTATAAGAAGTAATAGACTTCGTCTAAGTAAGTATTATAGCTACCTAATAGTATAGCGAGGAGTTTATAAACTAGTATAGGATACCTATAGAGGAGTACTAGGTAGGTAATAAGGTTTAGCTTTTAATAGCTAACTATAAAAGCCCTAGGCTTAGTAAGAAGCTATAATAGTTATACTATAAATATATTATAATCGGAGTCCTAAGCCTATATATCGTTAAGTTAGATATACCTAGTAATATCTACCTAAGGTTCTATATAAACCTCCTCTAGAGGGTACTAGAGGACCCCTTACTTATATAGATAAGAATAAACCCCTAGCCGCTGCGAATTATAGCTAATAATAGCGAATTTAAGTAGTATATAGAGGAGATATATATAGCGCGATAGAAGGTAGTTAGGCGAGGGTAGAGGCGTAAGGTCCTAGTTAAATAGGAGGGGTATATAGAGCCTACCTAGGAGCCTATAGAGGCTATTATAAAGACTATAATAATAGATAGGTATAAAGCCCTATATAGACTAGTTATAGATAATAATAGTAACCTAGCCTATACCTAGGGGGGGACTAGCTAGGAGGGGGGATAGTATTATAAGCTACGCCTAGGTTAAGCTTACTTATGCTTCTACCTAGGTTTATTACTTTAAGGAGCTACCTAGAGCTTACCCGGGGCTTACCTAGTTATTCCCTATAGACTAGTGAAATCTCTACTAGAGAGGAAAGCTTCCCCTTTTCCTCTTTAGCTTAAATAAATAGTATTATAGCAACCTCTTATTAAATAAACTCGGGTCTAACCCCTCGTAAGGATAGCCTATATCTCCTAGTTCTACCTCTTAATATTATTATTAGTTTATAGGTAGTATATAGTACTTAATAGTCTCTTTATACTAGTAAGGTAGTAGAATTTAGCCTAGAAGTAGCTTACCTAATTAAACCATTAATTACTAATAATACTATATAAGAACCTATAGAACTAGAAATAGGAGGTAAGGAACTAGTAGGTATAAGCTTCTACTTTTATAATACCTATCTCCTCTAATATTACTAGCTTACCTAGCCTATTTACTACAACCTATAAGTATTAGCTAGCGTTATCCTTTATAAGTAGTAAAACTATAATAAAGTTTATTAAGAGGTCTAAATATAACTAAGTAGGTATTAGTAAGGACTTTACGATACCCCTCTTAGCTTACCTCTAGATATATATCCCTCTATAGATATTATAGTTCCTTATAAATCTCTATACTATCTATAATTACCCTAGCTAGTAAAACTACTAGCTTACTATCTCCAGTATATTACTATAGCTTAGGTAGGTAGTTATACTTAAGTTATAGCTCTACTAGATAATCTTTATATAGAGCTCCCCTAGTAGGTTATTATTATTCCCACAACTAGGTACCCATAGCCTCCCTCTAAATATTAGCCTCCCCTAATTAATAATATTCTACTTATTAATTTAGACCTTAGCTTTTATATCTAATAGGAAGCTCTAAAGCTATTAGGTAACTATATAAGATATAGCCTTATATGTTATATCCTTTTTTATGGTTTCTAGCTATAGCACCTATAGTTTAGAGTTACTAATAAAGATTATAATATCTAGGATATTAATATAGCTCTTTTAACTTCTCCTTACTAAGGGGCTAGCTATAAGGTCCCTATAGGGGTAAGCGTAGTTTAATATTAGCTATAAGACCCTCCCCTACTTATTTTTATTATCCTATCTTTATAGTATATCTTATTCTCTCTAAGAGAGGGTATTAGGGGCTACTATTTCCTTATTAGAGCGTTATTTAATAATAAGGTTATATTAGGATAGCTCCTCTACTTACTAGCTCTAGCACTCTATAAAGCGCTACTTCTTTATAAAGTATTTTAACTTTTAGTAATCAGTTAATATCTTAAACGTAGTTATATTATATAGCTCTACTCTCTATATATATAAATAAGAAAGAACTACTAAGAGCTCCTTATTATAAATAGAGTAGTTATACTTTGTAAGCAAGAGCTTCTATAAATAGCTTACTAAAGGATACTAAATACTCTTTAAATTAACTTATAAGAATACCCCTACTTATTAAGTTTAGAGTTATACCGCAGCCCCTTTATAAAAAGATTATAACAAATTTACCTAGTTCGCACGTATAATTCGGGAAATACTATATAGGTATTTTAACTTACACCCTCTACTAGTTAAGGAAAATAATATAAGAACCCTATATATTCCTACTACTTATAAGCAAGCCCTCTAAGTATTACTATATATCAAGTCGGATGCGCGCTATACCGGGGCTAATTATATTAGAGCTAAACGGGCTACTAAGGCTCTCGTAGTAACGCCCTCGCTAAACCTTCTAGTAAGATACTATAGAAGTTACTATATAAGATAACTCCTTAACCTAGAAGGTCGACCTTCTAGCAAAGTACTAAAGGTAAAAGCTACTATATAAGATAACTCCTTAACCCACAAGGTTAACCTTCTAGTAAGGTACTAAAGGTACTATAAAAGCTATTATATAAGATAACTCCTTAACCTAAAAGGTTAACCTTTTAGTAAGGTACTAAAGGTAAACGCTACTATATAAGTGGTAACTCCTTAACTAAAGAGGCCTTTCTTAAGAGGTTCTTATAACTAGAAGTATAAGAAGCTCTACTACGAGCAGGGCCTTATACCTCTCCCTCTTCCTTATCCTTATCCCTATAACCTATAATAAATCCTTAACTATATTAGCACTATACCCTATATATAAATATACTAAGCCTAAGCGAGAAGGGTATAGATAAAAAACCTATAATCATTTACTAATATTATTAAATAGTAATATCGCTTTAACCTCCTTTGTTATAATTAATATATATTAAGATAGAGATTAAATAAGGCTAGAGACTAGACCTAATACTCCTCTTTAAAAAGGATAAAGAGAGGGAAGGTTCTAAGACCTTAAGAGTAGAGGTTATAAAGAATCTAGGTATTCTAAAGCCTATATTTAAACTTAATATAATAATAATTCCTAAAGCTTTCTTAGTACTTCTATTAACTCTAGAGGAGTATTATAAGTTTAGAGGAAGTTTTATATATACTCTATAACCCCAAACTCTTAAACCTATATTAAAGGATATTACTCCGATATTAATACTAGAGCTAAGTCTAGATATAATCTATATATTATTTAAGGAAAGTAAAGATATATCTATATTATTCCTAACCTAAGGAAAGGGATAAGGTAACTCTCTTATACTAGAGCTACGTAACTTATAGACTGACCTAAGCGTCTATAGCTAAGGTAGGTATTATAGCGAGATAGGGCTATAGGAACCTAACGCTAGACTATTAAACCTTAATAAAGGTAAAGGATATAATTAGGACATTAAACCTTAGGAGGACGCTCCTCTACCGCTACTTATACTACCTAGTAACCCTAGTAATAGAGGTAATAATAATAATCCTAAAGGCTGAAATAGCGGAGGAGGTAGCCCTAGCTATAATAGGAATAATAGCTAAGGCGACTATCGCTATTAGCCTCTAGCTAGGCTAAGAGAAATTATAAAGGCAATAGCTAACCCTAATAGGTTCTTAACTAGCTATAACCTTCTCTTATTCCCTCTCTCTATAGATAAGAAAGGGTTAGTATATATAATAGCTAGCACGCTAGCTATTAAGCCTAGATATAGCACCCCTGGTTTTAAAACTAATATAATTAGGTTATTTAATCCGCCCTAATATAATAACGAAGTTAATAATATATATATTAATAGTAGTCTAAAGACTATCTGCTAGAATATATACTATTTTATCGATACTAGTGATAGCTATATTAAGTCGGATAATAGGAACCTAGCTACTACTACTCTTAACCTTTATTAAACATTATTAAGGCACGTCTCGGATTAGTATTATATTAACCTAATATTGGATAAAAAGGCGGAACTTAAGGACCCTGATTATAGATTAGACCGTTAGAAGGAGCTATTACTTAAATACTTTTATATACTATATAAGATTATAGAAGCACGTTTAATAAAGGAGAGGTATACTCTACGCGATAATTATAATTAACGCGATATTTAATACCAAATGACTAAGGTCGCTTAACTTTATAAGGATATTAAAGAGAGCAAATTTAGAATATTAACTATCATATATAAGAAAATAAATATAAGACTAGTTATTAGTATTCCTTAACTAACTAGTATGACGAACTACGATAAGTTTATTACAAGCTTATAGAAGATAGTCCCTAGTTAGTATTAAATAGTTACTAAAGGATCCTAGTAGGCACTAGTCTAACTATCTATTAAGACGACTTATATAGGAACTACTTTGAAATAATTACTAGTAAAAAAACCCTTAAGAATAAGCTATACTATTACTACTTATTACTTATATTATACGAACCTAAAAGACACTAAATCTAGCCTATTATTCTTGAGACTTATAAAGTAAGCTACTAATATTACTACTAAACCCTTACTAAGCTCCTCTTATAAGGAGATTAGGTTGAGTTAATAATAAAAGCCTAAATACTAATATAACTAGCCTAGTTAATATATTTAGTATCCTTAACTACCTAGCTACCCTTTAGTATATATATTAAAGGGGACTAGCTGCGAGTAAATAGAGGAAGAAGTATATACTTTATTAGATAAGGGCGACCTTAACTATATCTAGTATAATAAGGCTAGTAAGGACTTAGATTTATATGAGGAAGATTTAGTTATTAGTACTAATAATCAAGATAATTAAGAGGAATAAGAAGACGATCCTAAATATATTAACCTAGTTACTTACTCTATTTAGTACTATAAATACCCTCTAGGGTATATCCCTAGACATAAGGATAAGTAGTCCATGTTTAGGATTAACCTATTCTAAAATTCGCTCCTTAAGGATCTAGGAATCTACTCTCATGAAATATACCTTTATAATACTAGGCTATATACTAACTTTAATAGTATCTTCTCGAATTAGACCCTTCTATCCCCTTAGCTAAATATAACGCTTATTAGTCCCGCTAAGCTATAGCGATATACTATTATAGATTTATACCGTTATATATATATAAAGATTATTATCTGAGGCTATTATAATGAACTGCTATTTATAGTTTGCGTTAATACTAGCGCTAACTGCTTAGTCATAAGCAAAGCCTACTTATAATAGTTCTATATCCTCTTATAAGAACCTAAGGTATCTAAGCTCTAAGGTATATAGTACTCCTATAATTATTAGAACCATTAGTTAATATATAAGTAGATATCTCTAACCTAACTAGTATGGAAGCGCTTATAGACTAAGGCGTAATAAAAGATAACCTAATACTAAACTAGGGAGATATCTATAAAGGGAATATTAACTTAAATAATAGAATAGGTATAACTAAGCTTAAAGGCTTACTAGTAGCTATTACTAAAGAAGGTATATATATCTATAACTAAGATGCTAAAGCTATTTAACGCCTTAAGGAGGTTATATTATATTAACCTACTATTTAGAAGGACTAAGGACTAATTAACCTTCTAGAAGATTAATACCCTAAGATTAAACTTATTAAAGAATAGTAGAATATAAACGTTGGATAATAACCTTACCTTACTAGTAAAGAAAATAAGAAACTTATTAATAAAACCTTAGATAAGCTTTATACTTAGAATTATATAGAATAGGGTAACTCTAGACCTATACTATTGAGAGCCCTAGTATTTATAATATAGCGAATTATAGATAGTAAATATAAAGGTTAAATGGTTATAGACCTATATGCTCTTAATAAGGCTACGATCCCTAATATATACCCTATAATACTATAATAAGACGTTATTAAACGCCTTTACAGCAAACGATAGATTAATATAGTTAATACTTAATCTTTCTTTTATTAATTCCTTATTAAGAAGTAATATCGAGATCGGTTTACTATAGTTAGCTATTATAAATAAGAACGCTTAAAAGTAGTACTAGAGAAGGGCTAGACCTAATAGGAACTAGAAAGATAATAAATAATATAACTCTACCTATAAATGGGTAAGAATATTAAAGATAGGCTTAAAAGATATATAAAGTAATTTATAGATCTAATTAAAAGAGATTATCTAAATTAGGTACTAATTTACTAAGAGAATACTAGAAAATAAGGTATAGGATTATTAACGTACTAATAGTAATAATATCTAACTAATACTAAAGTCTACTACGCTCCTCTCCTCTATGCTCTACTCTATAGTCTTCTTATAATAAGTTTATATACTAAGGGGGCTTTTGAAAAGCTATATAGCTAAGTATATTTTATTCTATTCTAAATATCCCCTTAAGACTCTTTATAATATTATAAAAGAGAGTCTTAAAAATAAATAAAGCTACTATATAGAAATAGTAAGTAAACTCTATTTAGAAACCCTTTTTATTAATAATATCTTCTAAATAAGTAATCTTATTACTAAGAAAGTCCCTTAGGTTTAACTATCTTCTATTATAAGTTATATCTTAATAATAGCTTTATTATCTCTTCCTCTTTATTATACTCCTTATCCTACTCTAACCCTTAGTATAGGTAAAACTACCCGCCTTATTATACTAGGCGCGAGAAGTTATAATAATACGCTCCCTTAGGCGTATTCTACTTAATCTAGTCCTACTAGTTAACTCTCTACTAGATATAATCTATATAGCTATAGTTATACGTATTTAGAGAATTAAGTTACTTACGATATAATAGTATATTTATATATATATTTCTCTAGCGTAGCTTAATAGTTATATTATTACTTAGTATCTATAAGACTAATAACTAAAGCTAGTATTAAGAAAGGGCTAGAACCGATAGGAACTAGAAAGATAACAAATAACATAGCTCTACCTATAAATAGGTAAGAATATTAAGAGTAGGCTTAAAAGATATATAGAATAACTTATAAATCTAATTAAAAGAGATCGTCTCCCTTAGGTACTAATTTGCTAAGAAATTACTAAAAAACGAGGTATAGGGTTATTAAGGTACTAATAGTAATAATGATAATACTCCCCTCCCCTCTACTACGCTCCTCTCCTCTACGCTCTACTCTATAGTCTCCTTATAATAGGTTTATATACTAAGGGAGTTTTCTAAAAGTTATATAGCTAAGTCTATCCTATCCTATTCTAATTATTCCCTTAAGACTCTTTATAATATTATAAAGAGAGTCTTAAAAAATAAATAAAACTACTTTATAGAAATAATAAATAAACTCTATTTATAGATCTAATTTATTAATAATATCTTCTAAGTAAGCGATCTTATTATTAAGAAGGTCCCTTAGGTTTAACTATCTTCTACTATAGGTTATATCTTAATAATAGCCTTACTACTTCTTCCTTTTTATTATACTCCTTATCCTACTCTAATCCTTAGTATAGCTAAAACTACCCGCCTTATTATACTAGGCGTGAGAAGTTATAATAGTATATTCCCGGCCTCTGGCCACTGCATAGTGATTTTACCTGCTTAAGTGCAACAGACCTTCTAACTCCGCGCCTCCTGACAATACATAGCCTTCGGTCACGTGATCCTCTCCTAACCATAGCCGCACTTATACGTGCCCGTTAGTCAATAGCCTCACGATCTTTAACTTTATATCGATAATAACGTAGTTTTTAATTATTTAATAGACTATAAAACTATTAACTTTTCCTCTCGCGCACTACCCGCGCTGCTAATACTACCTCTATTACCGCTTTATCTACTAGAAGTTATTACTATCTTTATCCTCTTATTCGATCGGGTTAGCTAACGCCTTTATAGCTATACTATCGTTAGTAACGCTCTCTCTATATTAAAGCAGTTAGCGCAAGCCGTACTTACTAACATTCGCTACCTAGGCTACCTCTGCCTTAGTAATATAGAGGACCTACTTAAAGAAGGGCTACTCTATAGGGTATATAACGACCCGCTAAACTTCTACTACTAAGTTTACTTACTTAGCTCTAATACTATTACGCCTTATAGAGTCCCCTATAGGGGTATTAAGGTAAGCCCTTTTAAGGGCTATACTAATAATACGCTCTCTATATATAGCGGAGTAGTTAATAAAGGAGCGGGTTTTATTAATCGTATCGAGGCTAAACTCTCTAGCGATCCCCTCTATATTATTTACGCTAAAGGGCGTGCTTCGCTCGGGCTTAGCGTATTTATATATAGGGTCTAGTACTAATATAGTTAAGGATTTATTATAAGTTAGATAAGGATAAGGATAAGGGAGAGGTATAAGGCCCTGCTCGTAGTAGAGCTTCTTATACTTCTAGC
>JAVHLU010003650.1:0-10243 GCA_036785755.1 Colletotrichum ledebouriae
TAAGTTATAAATATAAAAAAACTCTTTATTTTTTGAAAAAATTCTAACTTTATTAATATATAATATATATAACTATTTAACCTTAAATCTTATTAAATATAAATATATTAAAGAATTATTATAATACTATATTAAATAACTAGTCGACTAATTAGTTAACTAGACTAAACTAAGACTAATTAGGCTAGTAACTAATACTAACCTAATTTAGTCTAGTCAAAAAAATAGCTAACTTTAGTCTAACTAATTTAGTTAGACTAATTAGTCGACTAAATACTAACTGACTTTTTCCCAACCCTGCCCCTAACTGCGCTTGGGATCCTTGTTGTTATAACGCGAGCCTGAGCAAGAGCGGTGATGCGCCTAAGCTTAGTCGGTGTATTTAAGCTTCTGTTCGCCTCGGCTGAAATTATCCACTCCCTTTCGCATTAACTACCGGATACCCGACAACCTCGACAGCCTCTTCACAGATCTCTGCGCTTCGTTCTTCTGGCACTTCCAATCAAGCATTATCCTCGATCCCACACAAAGCCAACAGCGTACATCAGACAAACCGATAATATGGGCGCTATCTCCGCTGTCTTCCTCATCCTCATCACGATCCTTAGTGCGTCTTCGCCAAACACTGCCTTGCCCACCGAGGAAGGCTCTTGCTGACGAACCAATGCAGTCCCGCCCGTCGGCGTCTATGCCGTTGCTGGTTGTGGAATGGGTAAGTTGGATGGCGATCAGCGGCGCTTTCCCCCTCGGCCTACATGATTACTGACTTGGCGTGACAGATCTCCTCGTGAACATCTGCTTGACCATCCTCGGATATCTACCTGGCCATATTCACGCATTCTACCTCGAATATATATACTACGACCGTCGCGAGCAGGCACGGGAAGGCCGCATAGTGACCGGTCGCGCTCCGGGCGTCTACAGCGACCGAGTCCAGAGCGGTGGCCAGGGCTACGGAACGATTGCGCAGGGAACCGCATAAATGAGGTTGAGAGCGCCGGATTATGGTAGCGCTCGGCGGTATATAGAACGGAACGAATAGCGGACACGGCAAGTAGTTTATATGAAAGGTAGGGGACATGGATGGGACTGACTTATACACAACTACAGTACAGCCAGAGCTGTATGATTAGAATGATAGAGTGCTGGAGCAAAATACTGTATGGAAGACTTGACCAACGGCAGACGCGTACCTGGCGCAGGTGATGGCGCCGGATCTGTGCGCCAGCACATCCGACTTTGTCCGCAGCGATGCCACTTTGTCAACCCCCAGTTGGCAGAGCAGAACTGGATAGACAGGGTATGAAGGTGCAATGCCTGGACCTGGGACGATGCAGATGGGGCCATCAGTAGTATGCGTCTCGATAGGCCAGACGATGCATGTGGAAGGCCGGCAGACATGACCCGGCCGGGGTTGTGAACGCAGGTCATTGAACCAGGGAGCTCGTTATTTGATCCACAATGACGGGAGAAGGCTTGATGGATGTCGCGGGTTATGTGATTTTTCACTTCTCTCTGTTTTCAAGATGCGACTGGAAGATGGGGAAGGCGAATCGCTTTGTCGGCTAGCTGTAAATCCCACCGGTAAGAAAAGACGACCATGTCAGTCGCCGTCGCCCTACCTACCTGAGCTGACAGAAAACCAAACGGCATGGTCTACCAGAACCACTCATCGTCGCTCAATGCTGCTCGGTGCTGCTGGTGACCGGTCAGATTTGGTTATGGCCTGGGCGTCGGATTGCAGGCTGGGAATGGTGGAGTCGCTTGAGGGGAAGGTGCAGAGAGGGGAAAACGGGACAAGAACGGTGGCGGGGACAGTGTCTATGTTTCACAGTGTATTCTCTTGGCACGGACAAGACACCTGCCATTGGACGGCACACCGTTGACAGCCGTGGCAGCGACAAGGGTGTTGGCGTTGGACCAAACTGTAGCCACGACATTCGTGCAGCACGCACCTGCTTGTTCGCTGGTGCTGCGTTGCTCTAGCCTGCATCTGTGATAGCCTCCCCCCCCTCTCTCTCTCTCTCTCTCATCTGCCTTAGACCAATCGACTTCGTTTGTTCCCTCACTTCGCTTTGCAAGTCTCCCAGCTAAGGTATTGGCCCAATCGCCTTACGGATACATGTGCGAAGGTGTTATTAGCCTCTCCTGCCTTCGTTCCCCCACCTGTCGCTTCAACCGGATGCAACTTCACCCTAAACACTGCGAAGCCCAATCTCTTTTTCTCCTTCTCAGCTGGGGCTTTTTTTTTGTTCCCACCTCGTTCGTGGGTCCTAGCCCATATATGCCTTATCTTTCCCGAAGGAGCAGCCATTACTGCGAGAAATTGGTGCGCAACGCCGTCTACGCGCTTCGAGGGATTCCGGATTGCACCCTCGACAGTATCCGCCACCACATCACCATACTATATCGCCCATCACTCTGTCTCACATTGACTCTTCGTCTTTCCACAACGTTTACTCGCCTCAACTTCAGTCTTCTCCCCAACTTCACCGAGGAGAAGAGAAAGTCTACAGGTCCAGAACGGACGAGACGCACATCCTGCTAAAGCCTACATGCATATGCTCGCCCGTGAGCAAGAACCCGGTCACAATCGACGTTCGCCCTACCATACCTTCATGCAAGAACCGACACAGCCATGGCTCCGCATTCGCTGATCTGATTCTACTACTCTCTGGTATGTTTTCACTTATCCGCCACACAACAGAGCACACCATTTGCCCCGAGCTCGTCATTATTACCCTAGCAGTCCATGCTGCGCTCTGAATGTATATATATACCGCTCCTCGCACAACGCGCCATCCATAGTGAAGATGGATTCGGGGAAGACGTTCCCCAAGGGCCTTTCTGGTCCATCAGAGTCCCGCGATTCCACCTCTGCAACTCACGCCCGGAGCTCTTCTGTTACAACGCTATTTCCTGCACTCTCGTCCAAGAAAGTGACACGAGACTCACAACCTTTATCTTTTCCCCTACTATTCCAGCCGAACACGTCTTCGACTTCTCTGGTCCCGTCTACGGCGGAAGGAAAGCCAATACCCCTCGACGACAGCACCGCAGCGCACCGCACCTCCGCTCTACGAGAGCTCAACAGCAACTATCCGTCCCGCCATCGCTACGCCAAATCTACCGGCGCACAGAGCAGCACCTATTCGCAACCCGTCATCGTGAGAACCTATTCCGGGTCTCACAGCCGACCTACCAGTACAAATCGAAGCAACGGCAACGGCGGCATTGGCTTGAGGTGTGCCTCTTCCGTTGTGAGCGGTCCCGCGGCGTCCGTGCGGCGCATTATCGCTCTGCGTACCCCGTTCGTTGGCGGCAAGTCGGCTCAACATGGCGCCATGAGCAGAGGCATGGCGAAGAAGCGACTGGAAGGCCAGCAAGCCATGGCCAAACTGCCTGGTCTTGAAGCGTTTGGTTTCAAAAGCATGATGGCCAACATTGAGTCGCAGGAGGGGGACAACAATATCAACGCCGACCTGGATCGCATTGCTGAGATATGTGCCAGGTCGCGATACTCTTTGAGTAACCAATACGAAGTTCACGTCGCGCCTCACGGCTCAGGTGCTCCCTTCATCAGTCACGCATCGACTTGTCGACGCCAGCGCAAAAACGCCGGCCCTACCTTGGAGGCTGTATCGGACGATGAGCGGAGACATAGGAAAAGACGAAGCAATGGCAGAAGGAGAAGCATAGCCATGGGGACACTTGAGACTATCATGTCCTCAAGCCGATCATCTGAAGAAGACAGGTCAAAGAAAAAGTCGGCCGCTGAAATCACAGCGGAGGTACGAGGCAGAGTTGCCGCTCGTAAGTCGGGCAGCGCGACTCCTTCATCTTCGGTCAGCGAAGCGGAAGGGCCATCAAGTCAGGGAGACAAGAAGCAGCCTATTCCTATGGAGAGGAAGAAGTCATCATTGGCTACTGCCATGTTTGAGAGCACAAGGCAGAGCCTTACCACTAAGAACCAAACTTCACCCCGAAGTTCCTCAAATGCATTGGTAAGCGAGCCGGCACTGCCAAAGACTTCGACGAGCCACCTCGAAGTTCGGACGGATGCGGAGGAGGGCGTGGGGCGTCAACATGCCCGTAAGAGTTCGAACGAGAGACGCCAGACCAATAAATCCAAAACGCAACACCACGAAACTTCAGTCCAGCCCAATCAGACGAAGCAGACTGGGGGTCTCTTAGCGGGACTCACCGGCTGGGTCCCCTGGAGACTGCCGCCCATCGTGGGACTCAGATCGGCTTCGGCACAAGGAGGCGTTCCGCGGAGCCATGCTGAGGGTAGTCTGCGAGACTTGCTGAAGACCACTGACGCTAAGAATAAGGGAAAAGTCATTGAGGGCCAGGCTTGAGGACGCCACCGAACGACGATGATGTACGGAGATTGCGAGACGGGAACGACTTTCAAGAAATGCACGACTGAATAACAAGCAAATATGGCACGCGACGGCGAATGGCTACTTTTCGCGACATCAATCCGAACCAAAAAAAAAAAAAAAGGGCGGGGGGGATACAGAAAAGAAATCGATACCCACATACAGCGGAAGGCTATTCACCAAGAATGAGAATTTCGTCTCGCCACCTTCTCACCCTCTGTAACCAGTACAAGCTACTCGACGATTTCGATGATGATTTTACGATTATACATGTTACATGATACACCGAATAGGAAGGAATGGTCAGGATTGGCGTTTTTTTTTCTTTCTTTTTTTTTCTTTTCAAATTGATATAAAATACGGCGCTCAATCAAAATCTTGCTGCGAAGGTGTGTGTCATTGCGGTTTGTTTGGCTCGTAAAATAGTCTAGACTGAGGCGATCAAAAGCAAGAATGCAGAGTCCATTTCACGAGTAGCAGATCGCAAGCTGAATGTTATCGCACACATGCAAGCATGTAATAAGTCCGAGGTTCAATCGCAAGCAACTTGGTCGGGGTTTCAAAAGTAACGAATCGCCCCTTGAGCATTCGATACAGTACTATCAAATAATTTAGGAAATTCCGTGGCTATAATATATATATATATAAGGCTTAGAATCCCCTCACCTAAAACTGCGGGGAAGGACTTAATAATAATATTAATATATCACGCACTATAAATAAGCTTACTAAATCTAATAATTAATAGTCTAATTAATATAATTACTAATTAAAGATATTATAAATTAATAGCTTATTTATAGACCTATCTTAGGTATAGATAATTATTGATATTAATATTAATACTTCTATTACTATTTATTATTAGTTTTAACTTATCTCTACTAAATTAAGATGATTTAAAGCTATTATAATATTAACTCTACTTAAATTATCTATAGTTATCCTAAATAGTTAAAAGAATTGATCCTTGTAATAGTAATAGACTAAATCTATCCTAGTTATTATTTATTTCACAATACTAGTATTAAAAAGAGAGGAGGTTTAGTATAATATCAAAATAGTTAAATTAATATAGTTAAAGTTATTATTAGAATATAGCTAGCGAGGTAGGAATAATATAGGAAGCTAACGAGGTAAGCTATATAATAAGTTATATAACTACTTACTAGGTCTTAGTTATTCTAACCTAGGCTATAGATCTAAAGTTAGACCTAGCTTACTAGGTAAGTAAGAGTCCTACTTATTATATAAATAAGTAAATACTCCTATACTAGTAGTCTTTTTTTACACTAGTAATTACTTAGTAAGCCTATCTAATTACATAAATTAAATAATAAGTTAGAAGCTATCAGTAGCTTCTAAATAAAGTGGAAAAGTAGCTAGTTTTAGCTATAATCTTATCCTTTTATAAATACTTATTATTATACTAATGCTTCTATTGTTTATATTACCTATCCTTCTATTACTAATTAATTCCTATTAACTAGGTAAAAGAACGCCCTATTTGGTATTATCTTTATTCCTATATCAATAGGGTTATCTTTACTATTAATCTATTAGATCTTAGATAGCTTATAGCGCTTATATAACTAATAGAGACCTATAATATTAATTATAAGCCTCTTTTCATTTATAAGAATAGGTTAAGCTAGATATATATATAATAAGTTTAAGTTAGTATATATTATTATAGGGATAGAGTTAGTAATACCTAGCTTAGTAATAACTTATTAAAGGGTTAGAGCGATAATAAAGGTAAGGTTAGCTCTAGTAATTATAGTAAAGATCTCTAAGGCTAATATGCTATAAGTAACTTATTTTTATTTAATAGAGCTATAATAGATAATATGACTATTGATTATAAAAGTTGCATTATTTATTATTTTATTAATAAGTATAGTAATATAACCTAATCATAATATAAGGTCTTAATTATTAATAAATAGGCTATTTATAAATATAAAAAATTTAGTAATAAGTAGTAATATAATAAATATTAAGCTTTAGTTAAGGTTGTCCTTTAGATATTTCAAGCGCTTATTAAGAGTAATAATATTATTAGTTTTATAATACTAGTATATAAAGAGAGCGAGGGTAGACGTAATATTAAAGTCTAAATTATTAATAATATTAAGCTAGGTTAAAAGTTAGCTAGTAAGGTAGGAATAATATAGGAAGCTAATAAGGTAAGTTATATAATAGGTTATATAACTACTCGCTAGGTCCTAGTTATTCTAACCTAGGCTACGGATCTAAAGCTATATCTAGCTTACTAAGCAAGTAGGAGTCCTACTTATTATATTATAAGTAGGCGAATATTCCTATACTAGTAGTTATTCTTTTATACTAGTAATTACCTAATAAGCCTATCTAATTATATAGTTGAATAATAAATTAGAAGCTATTATTAGCTTCTAAATAAAGCGAAAAGGTAGCTAGTTTTAGCTATAATCCTATCCTTCTATAAATACCTATTATTATACTAATCCTTCTATTATTCCTATTACCTATTTCTTTATATAAATTATTTATTCGTTCCTATTAACGAGGCGGTATAATACTTTATGAGGTATTACCTTTTTTAGTATATTAGTAGGGCTATCTTCGCTATTAACCTATTAGGTTTTAAATAGCTTATAGCGCTTATATAACTAATAGAGGGCTATAATATTAATTATAAACCTCTTTTCCTTTATAATTATTACAGGCTACGCCCGGGTTAAGCCTACCTAGGCTTCTACCTAGGTTTACTACTTTAGGGAGCTACCTGGGGCCTACCTAGGGCCTACCTAGGGCCTACTTAGTTATTTTCTATAGACTAGTAAAATCTCTACTAGAGAGGAAAACTTCCCCTTTTCCTCTTTAGCTTAAATAAATAATATTATAGCGACCTCTTATTAAATAAACTTAGGTTTAACCTATTATATATTTAAGCTTATTATTATAATAATAATAATAGGTTAAGCGCTACTCCTTATTAGTTAGTAAGATAGTTAATAGTAATATAATTAAAACTTAAGATAAGCTATTATAAGCTAATTTAATAGTAGTAATAAAGTCCCTCTAGTAAGAGTTATAAGAGGTTAAGTAGGGGAATAGCTAATATATAGCTATATAAACCCTTATAAGTATTACTAGTAAGGTACTAGTAATACCTAGTATAATATATTAGAAGCTATTACCCCTACTCTTAAAATCTTTAAGTAAGTAGAAGGAATATATTACTTAGGTATAATAAATAAAGTATAAAATTACTATAGATAGGGCGTTCTATACTATAGATATAGAGGTATAATACCTTATTAACTCCTATTTAGATATTATACCCTAGTAAGTAGTCTCTACTTTCTATAGAGCTAGGGGGAGTAGGGGAAAATATAGCCCTAAGGACTTTATAACTTACCTAGATTAGATATATAAGGACTTAAATATCTAGTTATAAGCTATAGCCTAACTATAAACCCTCTAATAAAAAGAGAATAAATCCCTTATAACCTTCTTACTAAGATTTAAATAAATACTAGCTAATATAAATAATATAAACTAGCCTAGTTAAGTCTAGATCTTACTTCTAGAGGCCTCTCTTATCCCTAGGCTAAGGGACTAGCTAATTATTATTAACTTATTAGCTAATTATAATAGCTAGCTCTTAAAGGTCTAGAGTATTATATAGAAAGTAGAGCGCTAAAAGGTCTCTAATAACTACCTAGTAACTTACTAGAGACTTATTACTAAGGATACTAAGGGGGATACTTATATAATTAGAGCTATATATATCTTATAAGTTAAGGTTATAAGACGTTATAACTACTAAAACTCTAGGTTCTCCTTAGATACCTCCCTAGTATAATACTAATAGCCTTAGAAAAATATAAGGGACCCCTATACTTATTATACTTATAGAGCTAGAGGTTATATTACTTAGCGCTACTCTAATAAGGAGGACTAGCTACTTAGGGTTATAAAAATAGAAACCCTAAAGAAAAGCCTAGTATATTATAAGGTTATAAATAACTACTAGGTAGTAGCTAACTCTTTAGAAAAAGATAAGGAGTTAGGAGAAGACTAACTCTAGAGTAAAATTAGGCCCTAGAGCCTACTAAGGAGGAGATATTAAGTTAGGAAGAATATAAATAAGAATAACTAGCTAATAATAAGCTTATTATTATTTAAGTTAGAGTTAATAGAGGATATCTAGCTTATACTCTAGTAGATACTAGGAATAATACTTATATAATAATTAACCTTTCCCTAGCTTAATACTTTTGCTTTCTATATATTAAGAAGAGAAACTAACTTATAAAGGGGTATATACTTAGTAGATTATTACTAAGTAATATACTAGGTATAGTAGCGTTTAACTTAGAAATAAGTAGTTATACCTAGTATATCTTTATATATATAGTTAATAGCCTAGACCTTAGTATCCTCTTAGGGCGCCCTTAGATAGAATAGAACTAAGTTATTTAAAATACTATAGCTTATTAAGTATATTATAAGAGGGGATAGGTTAGGCTATACCTAAAGGATTAAGAAGAAACGCCCCTTATAAAGGAAATAAGGGTTATAAAGTTGCTTAATATACCCTCGTTCTTTATAATTTACTAATACCTAGCGAGATAATAGGGTAAGTATTACGAGGGTATTATAGAGGTACTAAAATAAGCTATTAGCTTAGCTAATATTTAGAAAGCTTTAAACCTAAAACTAAAGGAGGATTAATAATATTATTTACTAAGCTAGGTCTTAAGGGAGTTTCCTAACCTATTTAACCCTAATAAAGCTTACTTATTACCCCCTATATAACTAGGGATAGATTATTAAATTAACTTTATATTAAAACTAGATAGAAGGGAGCTACTACTCCCTTAGGGCCCCCTCTATAATATATTAAGAGAAAAGCTACTAGTACTAAAAAAGACAAAATAAGACCTCCTAGATAAAGGGTTTATTAAGGCTAGTAGCTTACTTACTAGGGTACTAATACTCTTTATAAAGAAGCTAGGGGGAGGAATTCGCTTCTATATTAACTATAAGGCCCTAAATATAACTACTAAGAGGCCTCTGGCTACCACATAGTCATTTTACCTGCTTAAGTGCAATAGACCTTCTAACTCCGCGCCTCCTAATAATATATAGCCTTTGGTTACGTGATCCTCTCCTAACTATAGCTAAACTTATACGTGCCTATAGCCTCACGATCTTTAACTCATATTAATAATAACGTAGTTTTTAATTATTTAATAGACTACGAAACTATTAACTTTTCCTCTTACGTACTACCCGCGCTGCTAATACCGCCTCTATTACCGCTTTGTCCGCTAGAACTATGCCGTTATTAGTAACGCTCTCTCTATTCGGCGCAAGCTATACTTACTAACGCCTAGGCTACCTAGGCTGCCTCTACCTTAGTAATATAGAGGACCTGCTCGAAGAAGGGCTACTCTATAGGGTATATAACGACCCGCTAAACTTCTATTACTAAGTTTACTTACTTAGCTCTAATACTATTATACCTTATAGAGTCCCCTATAGGGGTATTAAGGTAAGCCCTCTTAAGGGCTATATTAATAATACGCTCTCTATATATAGCAGAGTAGTTAATAAAGGAGCGGGTTTTATTAATTATATTAAGGCTAAACTCTCTAGTAATCCCCTTTATATTATTTATACTAAAAGGTATACCTTACTTAGGCTTAGTATATTTATATATAGGGTCTAGTATTAGTATAGTTAAGGGATAAGGATAAGGATAAGGGAGAGGTATAAGGCCCTGCTTATAATAGTAGAGCTTCTTATACTTCTAGCTATAAGAACCTCTTAGGAAAGACCTCTCTAGTTAAGGAGTTACCTCT
>JAVHLU010003651.1:0-10241 GCA_036785755.1 Colletotrichum ledebouriae
TTAACTACCCTAAAGGCTTTAACTAGAACTAATAGCTCCTTATTATTAAGGATAAATATACTAGTTAGCTCTTTATATTTCTATGCGTTAATAAGACCTATAGTAGCGTTATACTCGCTCTATATACTTTTAAGTAATAGGTATATTAATAGAAGGGACTTTCTATTTATAAGATTAGGTAAGATATTAAGAGGTTAGTAATTTTACTTATAAGCTATATAGGATATAAGGATTAGACCCGTGCAGAAGGAATAGAGGTTAAAATAACCCCTCTATATATAAAGGAACTAAATAGTAAAGGGGAATAAGCTAATTAGGAAGTTATAACTTAAATAATTAAGATACTTACTATAGCTAGCTTACTTATAAAACTATAGGCTAAGATAGTACTAGTAGCAATAACGCTTTATAATATAAGCCTACTTAAATATTATAACTAGCGTTTACTACTATAGATTAAAGAGGAATAGTTCTACTAGTACTTTCGCTAGTAGTAACCTAATAATAGAGCAGCCCTAACCCGCGACCTTTACCCTTACTAGGGATATATATATACCTATAGCTACTATATATACCCCCTTAAGAGGGAATAAGAGAGAGGAATTAATAAGAGAGACTTTAAGGTAGTACTATAGGGATATATTAGATATCTAATAGGATACGTTCTAAACGCTTATAACTTATATAAGGTCTAGATCCCTACGTTATAAATAGTTATTATTATATAAAATATAACGTTTAATAAATAGACTTTCTATATAAAGGATAAGGTAAAAGAGGCTATTTTAGAAGATATTATCCATAAGATAGTAGAAGAGATTAAAGAGCCTATATTATAAGTTAACTTTAAACTTTAGATCCTAGGCGTTATAAATAAGGATAAAGCTATATTAATACTTATAACTAAATAATTACTTATACTAACCCTTATTCTTATAACTAAGTCTCTAAATAGAAGAATCTTAAAACTTCTAAAGGGATAGGTAAGTTAAAAGGGGGGGTAGCTATTATCCCCCGATCCTATATTAGAGCTAGATAAAAGCCTAGCCCTAATAAATAGAGTAGTAAGCGTAGTATATATATTAGAAACGAACTATATATATAATACTATTAGGGAAGTTAATTCTAAAGGGGAACGGATTGAGGATTATATTATAGTTAAAGTACTCCCTACTTTATAATATATTTCTAAAGCAGGTAAGAGTAATAAGAATAAACCTTTAGATAGTAGGCCCTTAAATCTACTAGTATAGCTATATTAGGATAGAGAGGAGAGGGATAATACTAAATAGAGGTCTAACTAGGTATATAACTAGGAGGGCTATAGCTAAACTTATTAAAGCTAATAACTATATAATCTACTACTTAGTAACTTATAACTAGGAATAGTAGAAAGCAAATCCTACTCTAGTTACTAGTTTTTACTCTAATACTATATAGAGCAGGAGCGGGTATCTAGCTTCTTTAAGACTTTTATACCTAATTAATAGAAGGCCTTTTTAGAAGCTAATATAGGGTATTATACGCTCTATAGCTACGTTTATACTACTATCTATAGCATAAAACCTACTTATATAACTATAATAATCTATAAATATCTTATTACTAATAACCTTATTAAGCTACCCTGCTTATAAAAGGAACCTTTAAACCTCCTATAGGCGCTCTAAACTCGCTTTAAAGAAGTAGCTAAGGTTAAGATAAGTAAATTATAGTAGATAGATACGTAGCACGTTATTAATTAAGAAACGATAATAAAGAGACTAATCCCTTTAAAGTAGGTATTTACTTATAAATTTAATAAGGATAATATCCTTAACTAGTATAAAATAAGGATCTACGTTCAAGGCGATTAGTAAGAGAAGTTACCCCTCGAATAGACTTATATAGCAACCTTCGCTACTTATACCTTTAGGGTAGCGATAGTAATTACTATATAATTCGACCTCGAAGTTAAATAATTTAATATTATTAATACGTTCCTAAATACCTCTTAGGATCTAAACGAAGACCTAATTATTTATAGGTTACTAGATAGCTTTAAGTAGCCTAGGAAGTATATTAAACTATACTACGCGCTCTATAGGCTAAGGGATACGCTACTACTCTAATATAAGGAGTTCTCCTTAACCCTTTAGCGTTTAAGCCTTATACCTATAAGTAAAGACCTATATCTCTTCTAATTAACTAAGAAGAGGGTCCTCGTTATCTTCTATATAAATAACTTCCTTATCCTATTTTATAGGAACTATAAAGAAGTAATATAAAAAGTAATTACTAGCCTAAAGGAAGTATATAAGTTAAAAGAATAAGGCCTAGTTAAGTATTATCTTAGAATTAGGGTTATCTATAACCGAGCTATATAAAAGATATACCTTTCTTATAACTAATATATTAAGTAGGTTATAAAGAAGTTTGATTTACTTAACTTAAGAGCGCTAGTAACCCCCCTTCTAAACTTACTACTCCTAAAGAGTAAAATAGTAGTAATATTATTAGAGGTAAAGAGTTTCTAAGAGAAAATTAGCTCTATACTCTATACTACTATTATAATCCGACCTAATATCGCTTTTATATATTTTTTACTCTTAAGATTCCTAACGAATCCCGCTCCTTATTACTATACTACTACTAACTAGGTTATATAATACTTATATTATACTTATTACCTCGCAATATACTTTAATAACTCAGGGGGTAGATAAGTACTACTAATTATAAGCGACGCTTTATTTATAGATAATAAGGAGATATAGAAGTTATCTTAAGGGTATATAATCTCGCTCTTTAGAGGACTAATTTAATAGAAAGCTACTTAATAGGCTATAATTATAATATTAATAATAGAAGCAGAGCTTCTAAGCCTTAAATATATAGCTAAGGAGATTATTACTCTTTAGAGGCTATTTAGAGATATCGCTCTTAAACTTAGCGATATTTAGAAGATTTATTATAATAACTAATAAATAATTCGTCTTATAGTAAGTAAAAAGGAACGGATCTTAACTAAGCTATAGTATATTAATATTTAGAATATATAGCTATAATAAGAATACGCTAGAGGATTATTTAGTATAGTATATATACTAATAAATAATATACTAGCTAATAGTCTTATAAAGGTTCTTAATTATAAGAAATTTAAAAAGTTCTATTTACTCCTTAATCTAAAGGATATATAAAGAATAATTATAATAAATAAGGGATACTCTAGATAAGTATAAGAGGGCTAATAGCGCCTAATTTTTAATTAATTTATAGCTTACTAGCTAGGGAGCTTAAAGTCGCTCTTATAGGAATAAAAGAATATAATATACCCTAAAGGGCTACCTTAAAACGCTAATTTTCTACTACTTACCCTTAGAGGATTTACTTATACTAATCTATTAGGATATTATATAAAGGTAGTAATACCTCTAGTAAATATATACTAATAAGACTATTAACTACGTAGTATACTATAGTAGCTATATTACTAGTAGGTAGATAAGGTATAGGTATACCCGCGCTAACTACTAGGGTTCTAAATAGAACTAGGGCAGGAGATAGAGTAATAACGCTATATATACTAGAACTACTTATTACTATAAAAGCCCTACTTAAACCCTTATTATTACTACCCTTCTTTACTACTTCGATCTCCTCCTTTTAAGTAGTAATAGCCTTATAGAGCGTAGCTTTCTAATAAGCGAGGGTCTATATATTATATTAGAAGATAGTTATAGAAATAAAGCGTATATAGAACCTTACTTTTCTAACTACTAGGTTATCTAAAGTCTTAGCTTTAGTATATTAGTAGGTTATAATAGTAATAGGGGCGCTTATCTATTAATAAGGTACCTTATTTTTATAATAATAGTTATACTTACCTGCTATACTAGGCGAGTACTTTCTATCTAATAAGCTTAAGAGCTTACTTAAAATATATTAAAAGTAGCGCTTATTAAATAGGGGTATTTATTCTACTTCTATACCTCTACTAGGGGGAGGAGGGCTAAGAGGGGGCTCTAAACCGCCCTTACTAATACCCTCCTCCTTATTTATCTCCTTAGGGATTATAATAATAACGAGGTTAGTAATATTCTAATATATAGTTATAATAATAAAAAGATTATAACTTACTAGGAGCTATCCTCTTAAACTACTTAGAGGAGTAACCCTAGGGCTTCTTAGGCTATAAACCCTTACCCTTAGAGCTACCCCCTATAAGTTACTTCTACTTCCTTCTACTCGCTATATAATATATTAGTATACTATATATTAATAATAAGAAGGAATAATATATATATAACCTTATTATTACTCTCTAAGGGAGGAGGGCGCGCCTCTTCGCCCCTAGCTTTACTCTTATTTTTAGTAGTATATGCTTTCTTAAGGGCTATAGCCTAACTAATCTTCTTTTTAAGAGGTGTTTATAAATATATTAGTATATTATAATAGCTTTAAGATTATTATATATTATAGGTATATATACGCGTATATAATAAGGTTATTATTAGAATTAAAGTTAGGTATATATATAGTTATTATATTATATATAGGGAAGAGTTAAGAAGGTAGGAGGGTAGCTAGGTTATTTTATTTAGAATTAATACGATAGTAGCTACCCTACCTAAGCTAATAAGAGATAATAAATTCTATTACTATTAGTAAGAGTTAGTAAATAAAGGGTATTATAATAATAATAGCGATAGTTATAAAAGTAGAAAACTACGACTATTTACGCTTTGCTTATACCTAATATAAATAACTTTATTTTATTATCTCTTTTATTAATAAGCTTATTAATAAGTTATTTATCGATATACTACTTTATATTTAAGTATTTTAAGGGATACTACGCGGTTAGGCGCTTTTCTAGCTATAGCTATATTTAGGGGGGTATATTATAATACCTTTAGTATTACCCGTTCCTAGTGCGGCATATAACTAATATTAGCTCCGGAGTAACCTTATTCCGGGGTCGTTCCTCCGACTATGGTAATAAGCGACTACGTTATAGCTACTCTCGTTATAATAGATCAAGCTCTTTAGTAACTATAAATATGGCCCTATAGGACGTTTCTCAACACTTGACATACGGACTTTCGACCTTGAGCTGTCAGCAATGCGATACTTACTATGCAGCTAGAAAATTCGTTTTCGCTTCGAGTAGCACGGAACGAAGCGAGAAGATTCCTGCAGATCAAGGGCTTGTACTATTCCATTTCTGTACTACACCGGAATTCGTGTTGATACCAGAAGCTCCATTGCTGACTTTGCGAGTCAACCACAATCAGGCGCCCTCACTGCCTTTCTAAGCTCAGACTGCAGTCGGTTTCTGTTTTGAAGCGAACATCAAAAGATCAACCCACAAGAGGAAACCCCTCAGGGCCCTCAGGGAAAAGAGTTCTCATTTCTACAGATCATCATTGACTTCTCAACTTGGGTTGTTCTGAAGTAATTTTTACTCTACGCTGGACTTTGGCGTTCGGCGCCAGAAAATTTGCCCGTCGGCGAAGTAGGGGTTCAAGCCGACGGTCCAGACTCGACTCTTCCGAAAATGTGGCTTACACTCGTTACCTCTCAAAACTTGACAGCATAGAGTAGCGAAGTACTGCGTAAAAAGCACGGCTTAGTTCCCGATCTCATGGCATACTTTGACCCATACTGTTGACCTATTCCTTGATCCCTTCCCACCACGGATGGAGAAGCCGAGACAAGAAGGCCCAGCCGGGTTCGGTGACGAGCGTCGGCATCCGAGAATTTCGGTCAATTGACTGTTCCTTGGTCCCCTTTCCTCGAATCACACGGCACAGTGAGCAGCGTGAGCTGGAATAAGCGAATAGATGCTCTTCAAGCGCTGAATATGCCTAGAAAATGCAAGTATCGTTGCCACTTATCTTCTCAATTGGTCGGCATTGCATTCTGCTGGGGCACTGATGCAACACAGCCCCAACGGGGATTAAAAGCCGTCGCGTCTGCGCCAGACAGGTTTTTCGCTTGTCGACTAGATTATCTCCCATGCTCTGAGGTTTTTCGTGTCATTATGTATCTTCGACTCTGGTCAAAATATCACAATGATTAGCTCCCCTCAGTCAGCAACGTCTCTGGGCTTATGGGATAAGGCTTACGACCTACTGGCGGACGATCTCAAGGCAAAACTCGGTCCGCGCCAAGGCCCAGAGGTAGATACTCTCGAGAAGGTATATCAAGCAGCCCAGGGCGCCATGCAAGCATGCCTCGCGAGGCCATTGAAAGTCAAAATAAACACCAGAGATATCATCGTTCCAGATGTTCTCGAGAGATTAGTTCGCTGCCTCGACTGCTTCAAGGCAGTCGGGGACGCCGCAGTACAGTATGACACGGCTCATGCGGCGCTTCCCTGGGCAGTTGTTCGATTCGTCTTGCAGTCTGCTGTCAGATATGTTGATGAGTTCAACGCCGCAGTCGAGAATCTTGAGTTGATATGCCAACTGATCACTCGCTACGCGGCCTTGGAGAATATCTGTCAAAGATTTACGACATCTGCGACCGAGACACTCCGAGTGGCTTTGACGCGTCTGTACGCCAAAATCCTGGAGTGCCTCGCTCATATAACTACATATTTCGGAAAATCACGGACAAGTAAGTGGTTTATGTGTAAGAAGCTTCATTCACACAGGCTAATGCGGAATACAAAAGGGCGAGCATTGAACGCCATCATGATCCCAAAGAGTGGCGAATTCGACTTTCACTCAATTTTACGCTTCGATGCAGAGGTGTACAAATGGTTTTGGCTGCTTGTTGGAGAGACCTCGATCATCATCTTAGACCAAGGAACAGTAGTCAGAGGACTTGTGGAACGAATGAAGACGCCAATCGACCAGATGTTGCAAAGACAGCTTGATCTCGAGCAGCAGGATACTACTAATGCTTGGCACGAATTCCTCAACTGGCTCTCACCCCTAGACTACCGCAAGCAGCACGGAGAAGTCAGCCAGCTCCGAATACCAGAATCGGCGGCTTGAATCGACCAACATGAAGATGTGAGAAGATGGAGAGCTCCGGTCTCGTCATCAGTTCTTTTGATTCATGGGGTTCCAGGTTCGGGCAAATCAATACTGGCCTCGAAGATCATCGATTCACTGAGCCTCGAAATACCAGAGCACTCGTTGTTGTGTTACTTTTATTGCAAAAGGAGTCAGAATCATGAAGACAGACAATCCCCGCGCAAGATTTTGTCAAGCCTATTACGACAGTTGTTCGTCTACGAGGACTGTATGGACCACTCGTTGAAGAATGACCTCCTTGAGGAATTCAAGACACGCCGAGTCGAAGCTAATAAAGATGGATTTCTTCTCACGGAACTACTGCCTGAAGACTCTGCCAAATATTTACGACAGGCTGCCTCGCGAAATACGGTTTTCATCATCATTGACGCCCTGGACGAGGTAGATGAAGATCAGCGCCCGGGAACTCATCGAGCATTTTAAGTCATTGATAAAGCACAAAAGGAACGTAGTCAAGATCCTTCTTACTAGCAGAACCGACACGCAAATCATGGATCTCCTATCGATAGCTAGAAAGATTAGAATCAAGCCTCAATATACTATTGAGAAACGTCCTATAGGGCTATATTTATAGTTACTAAAGAGCTTATTCTATTATAACGAGAGTAGCTATAACGTAGTTACTTATAACTATAGTTAGAGGAATAACCCCTAGAAAAAGGTTATTCTAGAGCTAACTTTAGTTATATTAAGTTCGGAATTACGCTGCAGCCCCTTCGCAAAAAGACTATAATAAATTCACCTAGTTTATAAGTATAATTTAGGAAATATTATATATATATTTTAACTTACACCCTCTACTAGTTAAAGAAAATAATATAAGAACCCTATTTATTCCTACTTAGAAGTAAACTCTCTAAGTATTATTAAGTTCGGAATTACGCCGCAGCCCCTTTGCAAAAAGACTATAATAAATTTACCTAGTTTATAAGTATAATTCGGGAAATACTATATAAGTATTTTAACTTATACCCTCTACTAGTTAAAGAAAATAATATAAGAACCCTATACGTTCCTACTACTTATAAGCAAACCCTCTAAATATTATAAAGTTAGACGCGCGATATACTAGGGCTAATTATATTAGAGCTAAATAGGCTACTAAGGCTCTCATAGCCTAGAAATGCCCTCGCTAAACCTTCTAGTAAGGTGCTATAAAAGCTACTATATAAGATAACTTCTTAACTTAAAAGGTTAACCTTTTAGTAAGGTGCTAAAGGTACTATAAAAGCTATTATATAAGATAACTCCTTAACCTAAAAGGTTAACTTTCTAATAAGGTACTAAAAGTACTATAAACGCTACTATATAAGAGGTAACTCCTTAACTAAAGAGGTCTTTCCTAAGAGGTTCTTATAGCTAGAAGCATAAGAAGCTCTGCTGCTGCGAGCAGGGCCTTATGCCTCTCCCTCTTCCTTATCCCTTAACTATGTTAGCACTAGACCCCGTATGTTATCGATATGAAGTTAAAGATCGTGAGGCTATCTAGTGGGGCACGTATAAGTGCGGCTATGGTTGGGAAAGGATCACGTGACCGAAGGCTATGTATTATTAGGAGGCGCGGAGTTAGAAGGTCTATTGCACTTAAGTAGGTAAAATCACTATGCAGTGGCCAGAGGCCTCTCTAAGTATTATTATATAAAGTCGGATACGCGCTATACTAGGGCTAATTATATTAGAGCTAAATAGGCTACTAAGGCTCTTATAGCCTAGAAAAGCTACTTCGCGAGATAACTCCTTAACCTAAAAGGTCGACCTTCTAGTAAGGTACTATAAAAGCTACTATATAAGATAACTCCTTAACCTAAAAGGTTAACCTTCTAGTAAGGTAAATACTACTATATAAGAGGTAACTCCTTAACTAAAGAGGTCTTTCCTAAGAGGTTCTTATAGCTAGAAGTATAAGAAGCTCTGCTGCTATAAGCAGGGCCTTATACCTCTCCCTCTTCCTTATCCTTATCGAGAGGATAAGTCGATAGTTTCATAGTTTAAATAATTAAAAACCACGTTATTATCGATATGAAGTTAAAGATCGTGAGGCTATAGGTATATATAAGTGTAGCTATAGGTAGGAAAGTTATAATTACGTGACTAAAGGCTATATATTATTAGGAGGCGCGGAGTTAGAAGGTCTATTGCACTTAAGCAGGTAAAATCACTATGCAGTAGCTAGAGGCTACTTTAGTTATATACTACGCTAGGAACAGGCGATACTAAAGGTATTATAATATACCGCCCTTAGATATAGTAGTAGCTAGAAAAGCGCCTAACTATATAATATCCCTTGAAATACCTAAGTATAAAGTAATATATCTATAAATAACTTACTAATAAGCCTATTTATAAAAATAATAATAAAATAAAGTTATTTATATTAAATTTAGATAAAGTATAAATAGTTATAATCTTCTATCTTTATAACTATTACTATTATTATTATAATACCCTTTATTTACCAATTCTTATTAACAGTAATAAAATCTACTATCTCTTATTAGCCTAGGTAGGGTAATTACTATTATATTGATTTTAAATAAAATAACCTAGCTACCTTCCTACCTTCGTAACTCTTCCTTATATATAATATAATAACTATATATATACTTAAATTTGTACTAATAATAACCTTATTATATGTATATATATATATACTTATATTATATAATAATCTTTAAAGATATTAGAAAGGGCTAGAACTAATAGGAATTAGAAAGATAATAAATAACATAGCTCTACCTATAAATAGGTAAGAATATTAAAAATAGGCTTAAAAGATATATAGAATAATTTGCAAATCTAATTAAAAGAGATTATCTTAATCCGGCGTAGATTTGCTAAGAAATTACTAAAAAAAAACGAGGTATAAGGTTATTAAGGTCCTAATTATAATAATAATAATACTCCCCTCTCCTCCGCTATGCTCCTCTCCTCTATATTCTACTCTATAGTCTCCCTATAATAGGTTTATATACTAAGGGAGTTTTCTAAAAGTTATATAGCTAAGTCTATCCTATTCTATTCTAATTATCCCCTTAAGACTTTTTATAATATTATAAAGAAGAGTCTTAAAAAATAAATAAAATTACTTTATAGAAATAGTAAATAAACTCTATTTATAGATCTAATCTATTAATAATATCTTCTAAGTAAGCGATCTTATTATTAAGAAGGTCCCTTAGGTTTAACTATTTTCTACTATAGGTTATATCT
>JAVHLU010003652.1:0-10238 GCA_036785755.1 Colletotrichum ledebouriae
TCTAAGTATCTATCTCTAGGATAAAGTATTATTTATATAAATAATTATATACCCTCTTTAAAGCCTTTAGAATATTATATAATTCCTTCTTCCTAGTATTATATAATAGCTCTAGTTCTAACTAAGTGCTACTCTTAAAGCGAGAAACTATACGCTAGTTATTAATAAATTATCCTAGGACTCTGCTCTATCCTATATTACTAGTATTAACTATAAGGTAGATATCTCCTCCTTTAGGGCTATAATCTATAGTAATAAGGATTAGGGCCTTTATAAGTATTACTTTTAAGGTATCTATAGCTATTTATTACTTCTCCTTCTAGCTAAATAAAGTATCCTTCTTAAGTAAGTTAGTAAGTAGCTTTATAATAGTAGAGTAGTCCTTTACCTAGGATCTATAGAACGTTATAATCCTAAGGAAAGCCCTTAATTCTATTAAATTAGTATAAGTAGCTTATTTATAGATCTTAACTATCTTCGCTTCTTCTAGACGACGCCTATTAGTACTATAAATATAGCTAATAATTATTACTACTTCCTAGGCTTATTATAACTTAACTACTACTACTATATACTCTACTAGCTCTAAATTAACTAGGACCTTATTAACGTTCTATAAGTATTCTAAAATAAATCTATAAATCCCTAGATAAGACTTAATCTCTTCTTTATTATATTATAAAGTCGGTCCTTTAATAGTAATATTATTAAGAAAGGCTTTATAGTAGCTAGGGATAAGGTCGTATAGGATTCTAATTATAACCTATATAAACTAAGCGACTAAGTTTATTACTCCTTAAGGTAATATATATATCTATAATAGTCTAATAGGTAATATAAATATTATTAAATCTCTACTTATAAGCTCTAATAGGACTTAGTTATATCCTAAGAAGAAATCTAGTAGTAATAATAGTTAATATATAGTAAAGTCTTCTAAAAGATCGTCCTCTAAAGGGGGTAGTACTACGTCTTATATTATAACTATATTTATCTTAGTTACTAAGTTAATAAGCTTTATCTTACTATCTTTCTTTTATATAAAGAAGAATAGATTATAATAAGCTATATAACTTTACTTAAGGATTCCCTTCTTTAGTTTATCTTTTAGAATTATAATAATATCCTACTCTAATCCTCTTAATATTAGGATTCCTTTTACTTACTATACCTTATATAATACTATTTAAATTATCTATAGAGGTATAATAAAAGGGTATATAGAGCTATAATACTTAAATTCCTAGGCTAAAGCCTTCTCTCTTATAATAAGAATAGCTAAAAGGAGCTTCTTTTTTTTAAGCTATAGATAATTAATAGTCTTAAGGATAGCTTCTTATTAAGCTCTTATAAGCCTTATTCCTTACTTAATAGTTAAAAGCTTTAGTATAACTAGGCTTATAAATAGGGCGCTAGGATCTAGGATTATATTTTTCTTAGCTTTTACTTATACCTTTAACTTCTACTCTAGGTCTCTATCTAGAGTCGAACTATCTAATATAGCGTTATTAATAGGTTAAATCTTCTTATCTTTTATCTTATATATTATATTAATATCTTCTATTAGTAATATAAGCGTTATTAGTATAAGTTTATAATTATTATAGGAGAAAGTAGTATCTATAGCTATAATAACTTTAATACCTTTCTAATATACTAATTTATACTTCCTCCTAGGTGCTTTCTTCTTTAATATTATTTTCTTAGGTTTATAAATATAGTATTGATAATTAATACTATAGCTATTATATCTTATTAAATACCCTATACTTATAATCGCTTTATAGATCTTATTAAGCTTAATAGTAACTTCGTTACGGATTATAATCTCTAGGATTTTATTAAAAATTAATCTAAACTCTTTAAAAATAGTAATAACTTCCTTATCTAGGTCTAGCTATTACTTAACTTTATCTAGTAGGTTATAAGAACTTTTAAAAGCTTATTAAATTACTTTAATATCCTAGTATACCCTTATACTCCCTAGCGTTATATCTAGCTCTTTTTTATCCTTAGTATTATTAACTTACTAATTATCTCCTATAAAGTCTAAGCTTATTACTATATTAGGTCTATTAGTAGTAGCCTCTATTTCCCCTCCTTAATAGGAGATAAGAGAGTATATTAATACTAAGAAGAAATAAAATAGTCTATCTTAGTAAAAATTTCTAGGAAGCGAGTAGTTAAATCTCCTATATAAAATAATAGTAGGATATTAATCTTAATATTCCTAGACTAAAGAACTCTAATAATCTAGTTCTATATATAATTTAGTATTATTTAAGTCTTTAAGATAAAAAGAGCTCCTAGTACTAGGTCCTTATTATAAGCGTTTTTAGGGAAAACGAAAAAGCTAATATCTTAAATCTAATTACTACTAATATAAATATTATTTATAATTATACTTATAAATTAGGGTCTCCGCTCTCTATTAATAATCCTGCGGATCCCTATATTTATCTTAACTATATTACTATATAAGCCTAGGCGCTTAATATAACTTTGACTAATAAGGTTAATAGTAGAGCTACTATTCATAATCCCCCTAATTAATATATTTATAGAGCTATAAAGGGTAATAGTAATCTACTAGTAAGCTATAATAAAGTCTAGGATAGTAATACGTCTTAGTAATAGAAGTAATACTAAATTCTAATCTTTTATTATAGCTCCTATTTTAAAAATAGGATTAATTATATAGTAGTTAAATTAAATTACCTTAGTTTATAAATCCTTAGGTAAGTCTATAGAAATAGTAGCTAAAGTCGCTTAGCCTTTAGAATAGTTCTTATTATTATTCTATCGATCTATTTATTCCTATAGCTTATTATTACTAGCTCCTATCTTATTAAATTAATCTAGAAGTATAATATTAGTAGGGATAAAGACCTTTTATACTTTAAAGTTATATTTATTTTTATACTTAGTAATTATAGCTTTAGTAGTATTATAACCTATTCTATCCTAATTAGGCTAGTTCTAACGAAGGAAGGCTTTAGGAATAGCTACCTTTCTATTTACTCTTTTATTATATAGCTTGAGGGTAAGAGTATAGCTAGTTTATAAATTACTATATTAAATCCGAGGCTTATCTTATTTATCTTACTTTTATTATTTAACTTATTTTTTAGGGGCGTCTAATAATATAGCGTCTTTAGCTTCTTCCTTATTATCTAATAGCTTTATAACTCTTTAGGTAATTCGAATAAGAGGGTCTCGAATTATAAGTAGGTCTACTATCTAGAGAGCCTAGTAATAATAAGTATTATAAAGTTCTATATAATAACCCCTAGCTTTCCCTCTTTTTATAGTAGTAATATCTTCTACTACGTTAATATACTAGTTCTTTAGCTTAAAGCTAAAGAATATTATATTTATAAAGTTATATAATTAAGTAATATCCTTTAATAAATTCGCAAAGCTAATAAATAGTTTAAGGTATATCTTATTATAACTAATAACTATATAGTACGCAAAGGTATCCTCGTTAATTAGGATATACTTTAAAATCGTCTAGCTATTAGTTAATTTATAGTTATAGCTTTTATTAATAATACCTATCTTAACCTTAGTACTTATATCTAGGGTACTAATAAAGTAATAGGGCGATATATAGTAATAGACCCTATTCTAGCTAGCCTTAAGATACTTAATATAACTAACGACGATATAGTTAATAGCGCTATAAAACTAGCAGGCCCCTATAGCTTAGAAAGGCGCGTACTATAGTAGTTTATATTACTAGAAGCCTCTATAGCCTCCTCTTACTCTACCTCTTCTAAATCCTTAGTATTACTAGTATCCTCTTTAGTAATCTCTATATCTAGCTTATAGGTAAAAGTAATACTATTATTAGTATTAAGTCTATAAATAGTCCTAATATTATTATTTATAAGGTTTAATAGCTTCTATAGCGTTTAGATTAAAAGTATTATCTCCTTAGCTAATAACTCTCTTAATAAGGGTTAAGATATTTATCTTATAATTAGCCCTATTAATATTTAGGGTCCTAAAGTTCTCTATAAGAGAGTTAATAATCGAGCTAGTAGTCTAAGCTATAGAAGGTTCCTTAGCTTTAGCCCTCTACCTTATTAAAATTATCTTTATAAGGACTTAAAGCGTTATTATTAGTTTAGGCTTAATAAGGCTAGATAGCTACTAAAGTTCCTAACAGGTAATAAACTATTTAATTAGAGCGTCTTTTATTATAACTTACTACTTTAAAATAACCTTAGTAAGCTAGTAGCTAAGACTACGGGCTATAACTCTTATAGCTCTCTTTAAAAAATAATAATAAGTAATATAAATAAGCTTAGTATTAGTAAGTTCTAGGTCTCTACGCTAGATAGCTCTCTATTAAAGCTATTAAATAGTAGTAATTAATATTATAACCTAGGAAGGGTTATTATCCTTAATATAAGATCCTATAACTAGGTTCTAAAGGTCCTTATTAGGGTCCTAATAAGACTTTAGGTCTACGAATCCGAACTAGTATAGAAGTTTCTCCTTAGCTTCTTTCTAGGTCTTAGCTTTACTAATATAAGATTTTACTATATCTTAATAGTCGCTAGAGCTATATATATAGACCTCGTTCTTTATATCGTTATTAGTCTTATAGTAAAGTTTTAAAAAGCTCTTATAGTTAGTAATAAAGTTAGAGATATTAATACTAATGAACTTAGGCGCTCTAGTTAAATAGGGAGTTATTACTATAATAATAGGACGTAGTTATAACTTTCTTTAAATAAAATAAAAAAGGAAATAATATAAACTAAATAACTAAATAAATATAAGAAAGGTCTAGTAATCTCGATTATATTACTCTAAGCTATTATAGATCTACTTTAAGTCTTATTACTTAATATAGAAAGGTCTTCTTAATAACGCTCTTATCTTAAAAGAATTTATAACTTTATTATATTAATATCCCTTAAAAGTTAGTACGTTGCTCTTAGTACTTAGGGCTATAATAATAAGGGGGTTTATTAGTCTCTAGTTATTAATCTAGTTAATCTCGCTATACTCGTTAGCTTAGTAAGACTACTAATCTCTATATTAATATTATATATAGCTATCTTAGCTATATTAGCTATAACTTACTAGTTAAATAATAGTAATTATAATAATATATAAGGGGATAAGGAAAGGAATACGCTCGCTAGAACCTACTAATAGTATAAAAAAAAGAAAGAAAGGGAGGATTTTAAGGTCTATATTATTCCTATCTTAATTCTATAAGAAAGTATAGCTATTACTATTCTCTTAGAACCTAGGTAGGTCTGCGAATATCTTCCTCTCTTTAAACTACGTTTTTATTATTATTTATATCGTTATTATTTATTACTTATAAATTTCTTAAGTTATTATTATATTTAAAGTAGATTAATTATATATATATATATATTAATAGCAGGGATATATAGACGTAGCAAAAGCACCTAACTCTCTAAAAAGCTTATAAAAGCTATTAAAAAGAGCAAAAGAATCCGCCTCTAGGTACTATTAGAAAGGGTTAGAACTAATAGGAACTAGAAAGATAATAAATAATATAGCTCTACCTATAAATAGGTAAGAATATTAAAAGTAGGCTTAAAAGATACCTAGAATAATTTATAGATCTAATTAAAAGAGACTATCTAAATTAGGCGTAGATTTACTAAGAAAATATTATAAAATAAGGTATAGGATTATTAAGGTACTCCTTATAATAATATATATATATCTACTTAAGTCCGCCACGCTCCTCTCCTCTACGCTCTACTCTATAATTTTCTTATAACAGGTCCGTACGCTAAGGGAGTTTTCTAAAAGTTGCGTAGCTAAGTCTATCTTATCCTATCCTACTATTTCCCTTAACTAGGAGATATCCCTAAGAGATATTAAACCTTAAAAGTTTCCTTAACTAAGAAATGTCCTAAAGGGATAATAAACCTTATTAATAATAATCTTTTATAAGCTACTTGCTCATTATAAGGTTAAAAAAGGCCTTAAGTCTAACCTCTTAAAACCTATTAACTATTTAACTATTATAAACTTTATAATAATACTTAAATAATACCTTAATAAGGTCTATATACTACTTATTTAAACTAGGTTTACCCTCCTTAGGTTAGCTATAAAAGCGAGTATTATAGCTATTACTCTTAAGAACTTTAAGTAATATTTAAGTAATTACTATAAATATATTTAAAAGTTATTACTATATAGGGAAATATATAAAACTACTCAATATATTTAAAGTAAAGTCTTAAGAGCGTAGATAATAAACCTATTACTATTTACTAATACTATTAGATAGTAATATCGCCTTAACCTCCCTTATTATAATTAATATATTAAAATAGAGATTAAATAGAGCTAGACGCTAGACCTAATACTCCTTTGTAAAAAAGATAAAGGGAGAGAAGGCTATAAGACCCTAAGGGCTAAAGCTATAAGTAATCTAGATATCTTAAAACCTATATCTAGACTTAATATTATAATAATTCCCAAAGCTTTCTTAGTACTTCTATTAACTCTAGAGGAATATTATAAATTTAAATAGAGTTTTATAAATACTTTATAACCTCTACTTCTTAAACTTATATAAAAGGATATTATTATTATATTAATACTAGAGCTAAGCTTAAATATATTCTATATATTATTTAAAGAAAGTAAAGATATATTAAGCGCTTTATTTCTAACTTAAGGAAAGGGATAAAGTAGCTCTTTTACCCCTAAGCTAAGTAACTTATAAAGTTATTCAAGTATTTATAGCTAGAGTAAGTATTATAATTGAGTTCGGAATTACGCCGCAGCCCCTTCGCAAAAAGACTATAACAAATTCACCTAGTTCGTAAGCATAATTCGGGAAATACTATATAGGTATTTCAACTTATACCCTATACTAGTTAAAGAAAATAATATAGGAACCCTATACGTTCCTACTACTTATAAGCAAACCCTCTAAATATTACTATATAAAGTCGGACGCGCGCCGCACTAGGGCTAATTATATCAGAGCCGAACGGGCTACTAAGGCTCTCGTAGCTTAGAAAAGCTACTATATAAGATAACTCCTTAACCTAAAAGGTTAACCTTCTAGCAAGGTACTAAAGGTGCTATAAATACTACTATACGAGAGGTAACTCCTTAACTAAAGAGGTCTTTCCTAAGAGGTTCTTATAGCTAGAAGTATAAGAAGCTCTATAAGTAGGGCCTTATACCTCTCCCTCTTCCTTATTCCTTAATTATATTAGTACTAGACCCTATATATAAAAACGCTAAGCTCGCGCGAGGTACGCCCTTTAATACTAATAACGCGCGAGAGCTTACTAGAGAGTTTAGTATTAATATAATTAATAAAACCCGCTCCTTCTTTAACTACTCCGTTATATATAGAGAGTATATTATTAGCATAGCCCTTTAGAGGGCTCTTATTAATACCCCTAGAGGGGATACTCGCTATTATATTATAGCTAAGTAAATAGACTTAGTAGTAGAAGCTAGGCGGGTTATTATATACCCTATATAGTAGCCCTTCTTCGAGCAGGTCCTCCGCACTATTAAGGTAGAGGTAGCCTAGGCCCCTAAGGGGTTAGTAAGTATAGCTTACGCTGACTGCTTTAATATAGAGAGAGCGTTACTAATAACGGTATAATAAAGATAGTAACGACTAGCGGACAAAGCGGTAATAGAGGCGGTATTTAATAGCAGCGCGAGTAGTGCGCGAGAGGAAAAGTTAATAATTTCGTAGATTAAATAATTAAAAACTACGTTATTATTAATATAAAGTTAAAGATCGTGAGGCTATTAATAGGCACGTATAAATGCGGCTATAGTTAGGAAAGGTAGTTAGCAATTACGATTACGTAACTGAAGGCTATATATTATTAGGAGGCGCGGAGTTAGAAGGTCTATTGCACTTGAGCAGGTAAAGTCACTATGCAGTAGCTAGAGGCCTTAAGTATTATAATAAAATCGGCCCTTAGGACCCTAAAGCTAGACTATTAAACCTTAATAAAAGTAAAAGATATAATTAGAATATTAAATATTAGGAGGACGCTCCTCTATTACTACTACTACCTATATTACCTAGAGACCCTAGTAATTAAGGTAATAAGAGTAACTCTAAAGGCTAAAATAGTAGAGGAGGTAGCCCTAGCTATAATAATAATAATAATTAAGGCGACTAATACCCTTAACTACTAGCTAGACTAAGAGATATTATTAAACCTTTATCTAACCCTAATAAGTTCTTAGTTAGCTATAACTTTCTTATATTCTTTCTCTCTATAAATAAGGAAGGGGTAATATAGGTAATAGCTAGAATACTAATTACTAAGCCTAGGTATTGTACTCCTTGCTTTAAGACTAATATAATTAAGTTATTCGATCTGCTTTTATATAATAATAGACTTAATAATATATATATTAATAATAGTTTAAAAACTATTTACTAGAATATATATTATTTTATTAATACTACTAATAGCTATATTAGGTTAGATAATAAAACTTAGCTATAGCTACTCTAAACCTATATTAAACCTTATTAAGGTATACCTTAGACTAGTATTATACTAACTTAATATTAAATAAGAAGGTAGAACTTAAGGACCCTAATTATAAATTAGACTATTAGAAAGAGTTATTACTTAAACGTCTTTATATGTTATATAAAATTACTAAAGTATATCTAATAAAGGAGAGGTATACTCTATATAATATATATAATTAATGCGATATTTAATACTAAATAACTAAGGTTACTTAATTTTATAAGGATATTAAATAATAGCCTCACGATCTTTAACTTTATATTAATAATAACGTGGTTTTTAATTATTTAATAGACTATAAAACTATTAACTTTTCCTCTTATATACTACCCGCGCTACTAATACTACCTCTATTACTACTTCGTCCGCTAGCTATACTATCGTTAGTAACGCTCTCTCTATATTAAAGTAGTTAGTATAAGCTATACTTACTAACCCCTAAGGGGCCTAGGCCGCCTCTGCTTTAATAGTACGGAGGACCTACTTAAAGAAGGGCTACTCTATAGGGTATATAATAACCCGCTTAGCTTCTATTACTAAGTCTACTTGCTTAGCTATAATATAATAGTAAGTATCCCCTCTAGGGGTATTAATAAGAGCCCTCTAAAGGGCTATACTAATAATATACTCTCTATATATAACGGAGTAGTTAAAGAAGGAGCGGGTTTTATTAATTATATTAATACTAAACTCTCTAGCGAGCTCTCGCGCGTTATTAGTATTAAAAGGCGTACCTCGCGCGAGCTTAGCGTTTTTATATATAGGGTCTAGTACTAATATAATTAAGGAATAAAGAAGAGGGAGAGGTATAAGGCCCTACTTATAGAGCTTCTTATACTTCTAGCTATAAGAACCTCTTAGGAAAGACCTCTTTAGTTAAGGAGTTACCTCTCGTATAGTAATATTTATAATACCTTATTAGAAGGTCGACCTTTTAGGTTAAGGAGTTATCTTATATAGTAGCTTTTATAATACCTTTAGTACCTTACTCGAAGGTCGACTTTTTAGGTTAAGGAGTTATCTTATATAGTAGCTTTACTATAAGAGCCTTAGTAGCCCGTTTAGCTCTAATATAATTAGCCCTAGTACGGCGCGCGTCTAACTCTATGCGAGGGTTTACTTGCGAGTAGTAGGAACGTATAGGGTTCCTATATTATTTTCCTTAACTAGTAGAGGGTATAGGTTAAAATACTTATATAGTATTTCCTGAATTATGCCTGCGAACTAGGTGAATTTATTATAGTCTTTTTATAAAGGGGCTGCGGCGTAATTCTAAGCTTAATAAGGATATTAAAGAGAGTAAGTCTAAGGTATTAATTATTATATATAATAAGATAAATATAGAACTAGTTATTAGTATTCTATAACTAACTAATAAGACGAATTATAATAAGTTTATTATAAGCTTATTAAAAATAATCCCTAGCTAGTATTAAATAGTTACTAAAAGACCCTAGTAAGTATTAATCTAACTATCTATTAAGATACCTTATATAGGTATAAGGGGTTAGACCTAAGTTTATTTAATAAGAGGTTATTATAATACTATTTATTTAAGCTAAAGAGGGAAAGGGGAAGTTTTCCTCTCTAGTAGAGATTTTACTAGTTTATAGGGAATAACTAGGTAAGCCCTAGGTAAGCCCTAGGTAGCTCCTTAAGGTAATAAACCTAGGTAGAAGCCTAGGTAGGCTTAAC
>JAVHLU010003653.1:0-10230 GCA_036785755.1 Colletotrichum ledebouriae
CGAAGAGTATAATAGTTTTATAACTACTATTACTTAAGGTCTTAGGGCTAATAAGGATACCTATACGCTCGATAGTCTATTCTCTAATTTATTAGACGAATTAAGACGTAAGGGTAAAGTAGTAAATTTTACTACTAATAATAATAAATATAAAAATAATACAAATAAGGTTATTAAAAAGCCTTGGAAAAGATAAAAAGGTTTATACTATAAAAACTATAAAAAGACTAACTATACTAAGGATAACTATGCCTTTCTATACCCTAAAAAGGCCCTAGCATAGTAGTATAAGAATAATAATAAAAATAATAATAAAAAAAAAACCTTCTACCTCTACTACTACTAAGGAAGCTAATATAACTACCTCAAGGGTTATAGAAGAAGTAAAAGAAGAAAATAATGCTATAATAACCCCCTATATATCTATAGATTAACCTATTAATCAAAACGAGGATCCTATAGATCTCAATAATTCCGATAAAGATTAGGAATTTAAAAACGTAAATATATCCTATAATAATCCTTATAATAATATAATAACTAATAATATAACCTTAGGTACTTTGATTTAATAGAGTATTATAACTAAGGAAAAGGACTTAAATATTATTTAAAGTTCTTATAAGTAATAGCTATAATACTCGCTTTTATAGCTAACCTAAGAAGGGTATACTTAGTCTAAGTAAGTAGTATATAGAACTTATTATAGTATTACTTAAGCGCTATTATAACGTTTATAATAATTAAATATTTAATAGTTTTTAAAAGGTTAGACTTAAAACCTTTTTTAATTTTATAATTAGAAAGTAGCTTAGAAGGTATTATTATTAAAGAGGTTTATTATCTCTTTAGGATATTCCTTAGCTAAAGAAATCTTTAAGGTTTAATATCTCTTAAGGATATCTCTTAGTCAAGAGAAATAATAAAAGGTTAATATCTCTTATTAATATATCTTAGTTAAGGGAAAGGGGGAGTTTAGAGGCTTTTAATAATATATAATACCTATAAGTATTAATTACTAAGGTATTACTTTCTATAAACTTAATAAGGTCTATTATTTATATAGTTAAGTACCTTCCTTAATTATAAGGGATATCCTTAGTTATAAGGGGATATAGCTAATTATTAAGGTCGTACTACTAATTAATATAATATATATAATAAGTAAAAAATATAAGTAAAAGATCTATAAATTTAGAAGGTTTTCTCCTTAGAAGTAATAAGCCTTTTTATAAGAGTTAACGCGTTTAGGTACGTTTAACGCGTTTAACGTATTAAACGCGTTAAGCGCCCTTAAGCGGGATAACTACGCTAAGCGCGTTTAGTATTAGTTAGTAAGTATAGCTTATGCTACCTAATAGAGAGAGCGTTACTAATAATAGTATAGTAAAGATAGTAATAACTTATAGCAGATAAAGCGGTAATAGAGGTGGTATTTAATAGCAGCCCGGGTAGTACATAAGAGGAAAGGTTAATAGTTTTATAGTTTATTAAATAATTAAAAACTACGTTATTATTAATATAAAGTTAAAGGTTGTGAGGCTATCTAGTAGGGTATATATAAGTATAGCTATAGTTAGGAGAGTTATAATCACGTAACTAAAGGCTATATATTATTAGGAGGCGTAGAGTTAAAAGGTCTATTATACTTATATAGGTAAAATTACTATATAGTAGCTAGAGGCCTTAGCTTAGATATAAGAGAGATACCTAGTCTCTTTTTTTAAGTTAGGAATAATATAGATATATTTTTACTTTCCTTAAATAATATAGAGAATATATTTAAGCTTAGCTCTAGTATTAATATAATAGTAATATTCTTTAATATAGATTTAAGAGGTAGAGGTTATAAAGTATTTATAAAACTTTATTTAAACTTATAATATTTCTCTAGAGTTAATAAAAGTACTAAGAAGGCTTTAGGAATTATTATTATATTAAGTTTAGATATAGGTCTTAGGATATCTAGATTATTTATAGCTTTAGCTCTTAGGGTCTTATAACTTCCCCTCTCTTTATCCTCTTTAAAAAGGAGTATTAGGTCTGGTATCTAGCTTTATTAAATCTCTATTTTAATATATTAATTATAATAAGGGAGGTTAAAATAATACTACTATCTAATAGTATTAGTAGATAGTTATAGATTTATTACCTATACCCTTAAGACCTTATTTTAAATATATTAAATAGTCTTATATACTTCTTTATATAATAATAACTTTTAAATATATTTATAGTAGTTATTTAAATATTATTTAAAGTTCTTATAAGTAATAGCTATAATACTTATTTTTATAGTTAACTTAAGGAGGGTATACTTAGTTTAGGTAAGTAGTTTATAGAACTTATTAAGATATTACTTAAGCGTTATTATAAAGTTTATAATAGTTAAATAGTTAATAGGTTCTAAGAGGTTAGACTCGAGGCCTTTTTTAACCTTATACTTAAATAATAGCTTATAGGATATTATTATTAATAAGGTTTATTATCTTGTTAAGATATTCCCTAGTTAAGGAAATCTTTAAGGTTTAATATCTCTTAAGGATATCTCCTAGTTAAGGGAATTAATAAAGAGTTAATATCTCTTATTAATATTTCTTAATTAAGAGAAATAAGTAAAGGGTTAATATCTCTTATTAATATTTCCTAGTTAAGGGAAAGGGGGAGTTTAGAGGCTTTTAATAATATATACTACTTATAGGTATTAAGTATTAAAATAGTACTTTATATAAACTTAATAGAGTTAACTATCTATATAGTTAAGTACTTTCCTTAATTATAAGGGATATCTTTAGTTATAAGGGGATATAGCTAACTATTAAAGTTATACTAGTAATTAATATAATCTATATAGTAAGTTAAAAATATAAGTAAAAAGTCTATAATTTTAGAAGGTTTTTTCCTTAAAGGCGATAAGCCTTTTTATAAAGGTTTATTATATTTAGGTATATTTAACGCGTTAGTCGCTTTAAGCGCCCTTCGGCGGGATAACCGCGCTAAGCGCGTTCGGTATTAACTTTATTACTAACTTACTACTTATTAAGGATAATACTAGCTAATACCTATAGGTTATAGTAAATAAGCTAGGTAAGTTAGTAATACTAAAGGAGATAAGTATTATAAAAGTAAAAGCTTATACCTATTAGTTCCTTACTTACTACTTTTAGTTCTATAGGTTCTTATATAATATTATTAGTAATTATAAGTTTAACTAAGGCCTCTAGCTACTATATAGTGATTTTACCTACTTAAGTGCAATAGACCTTCTAACTCCGCGCCTCCTAATAATATATAGCCTTTAGTTATATAATCCTTTCCTAACTATAGCTATACTTATATATACCCTACTAAATAGCCTCACGATCTTTAACTTTATATTAATAATAACGTGGTTTTTAATTATTTAATAGACTACGAAACTATTAACTTATCCTCTTATATACTACCCGCATAGCTATTAAATACCGCTTCTATTACTGCTTTATCCGCTAGAACTATATTATTATTAGTAACGCTCTCTCTATTAGTTAGCGTAAGCTATACTTACTAACCCCTAAGGGGCCTAGGCTACCTCTACCTTAATAGTGCGGAGGACCTGCTTAAAGAAGGGCTATTCTATAAGGTATATAATAACCCGCCTAGCTTCTACTACTAAGTCTACTTACTTAGTTATAATATAATAGTAAGTATCCCCTCTAGGGGTATTAATAAGAGCCTTTTTAAGGGCTATATTAATAATATACTCTCTATATATAATAGAGTAGTTAAAAAAGGAGCGGGTTTTATTAATTATATTAATACTAAACTCTCTAATAAGCTCTCGTGCGTTATTAGTATTATAGGGCGTGCTTTACGCGGGCTTAGCGTTTTTATATATAGGGTCTAGTATTAATATAGTTAAGGATTTATTATAGGTTATAGGGATAAGGATAAAAAAGAGGGAGAGGTATAAAGCCCTGCTCGTAGTAGTAAAGCTTCTTATACTTCTAGCTATAAGAACCTCTTAGGAAAGACCTCTTTAATTTAGGAGTTACCTCTTATATAATAGCGTTTATAATACCTTTAGTACCTTACTAGAAGGTTAACCTTTTAGGTTAAGGAGTTATTTTATATAATAGCTTTTATAGTACTTTTAATACCTTACTAGAAGGTCGACCTTTTAAGTTAAGAAGTTATTTTATATAGTAGCTTTTATAATACCTTATTAGAAGGTTTAGCGAGGGCGTTTCTAGGCTATAAGAGCCTTAGTAGCCTATTTAGCTCTAATATAATTAGCTCTAATATAGCGCGCGTCTAACTTTATATAAGGGTTTACTTATAAGTAGTAGGAATATATAGGGTTCTTATATTATTTTCCTTAACTAGTAGAGGGTATAGGTTAAAATACCTATATAATATTTCCCGAATTATACCTGCGAACTAGGTAAATTTATTATAGTCTTTTTGCAAAGGGGCTGCAGCGTAATTCCGAACTTAATAGCTAGCGCTAAATAGAGAGAGCGTTGCTAATAATAGTATAAGAATACTAAAGGTATACTTAATAATTTCTATTATCACCTTATAAATATTAAATAGAATTTAATAAATAACTATAGTATATATAGTTATATATCTATATAGCATCTCTTTAATAACATATTAATAACTATAAAACATAAAATAATAACTATAATAATATTTTCTTGAAGGAATAAATACTTTAGAATTCTATATAAATTCTAATAATACTAATAACCCTATATATATATATATATATAATCCTTATATTTATAGCTAGAAATAAAAAGAATAGTACTTAGACCACATATTCATCCGAGCACGATTCTACTAAATAAGCTTAATAATTAGCTATTTAGTAGCTTAATTTTAAAATATCTTACCCCTTACTTATCGAGGGTAGGATTTATAACTTAGAAATAATATTATTAATATCCACGATTTCTTAATCAATTTATTCTATTATAAGTCTATTAAAATTATTACCTTATGCTTAAATCTATTAGCCTTTATTATAGTATTACTTAGCCTATTAATATTTATTATTTAGGCTATTTTACTATCCCCTTTGCGACTTATATACCTATTCTTATAGGTTATAAGCCTAGCTTAAACCTTTTTAAGAACCTCGCGCTAATCTAGCCTCCTTAATATTATAATAAAAACCTTAAAACTATCCTCTACCTTAAAGTTAACTATTTCAGGTATTCTTTTAAGAAATATAGCTTCTATATACCCTATGCTAAATTAGAAATACCAGCTCTTAGGTTACGCAATTATATAACGTAATCACCTAGGTAGCTTAGGTGATAATTGCTTATATAATAGGGGTATTAAAAGAAGTATTATTTCAGCTTACTAACTAGTAACTAGCTAGCTAGGAGGAAAGGAGGGTTATTTATACTTATCTTAAGCCTTCTAGAGGCTTCTATTATATAATTACTTACGTAATACCTTACGCAGTATAATGCGTATATATTTAGCCTACTTAGGTTTAGTTATATATTAAGGTTATAGCTTAAACCCTTTTAGGTCTAGCTAGAAAGTATATTAAATATAAGGCTTTCTAGGTCTTTCTAGACCTTTCTATCCATAGTATAGCTGGTATTATTAGTACTATAATATACTATGCTATATTATATAGTATATTATTAAGTATTATTATTTATTATATATTTAATAGGTTTTCTTTATATAGGGTTTAATGAGATATTTGTTTAATATCTTATACTAGCTAGTCTAGTTTACTAGTCTAATAACTAATACCTCCTATAAGAGGCTACTTAGAACCCCGAGCTATTTAATTATGTAAGAATAGGTATATAAGTAGCAAAAGGGGCGGTAAAACAGCCTAAATAATAGATATTGATAGGCTAATTAATATTGTGATAAAAGCTAATGAATTTAAGCATAAGCGAATACTTTTCCTAGAATTCATTAATAGAGAAATTGTTAAATATTAATAATATTATCTCTAAGTTATAAATCCTACTCTTATAAAATAAGGGGTAAGATATTCTAAAACGTAGCTATAAAGCGGCTAATTATTAAGCTTATTAAGCAGAATCGCGCTCGTATCACTATATAGTCTGTGCGTAGTTTCTATATATTTCTAGCTATAAAGCTAAGAATTATAAGTATATATATATATAAGGTTATTACTATTATTAGAATTTATATAGATTTTTCAAGTATTTATTTTATAAAGGAAATACTTTTATAGTTATTATTTTATATTTTATAGTTATTAAAGTATTATTAAAGAGATATTATATGGGTATATAACTATATATATTATAGTTATTTATTAAGGTTTATTAAACCTTTATAAGGTTATAATAGAAATCTTCAAGATATACCTTTAGTATTTTTATGGTCTTTATAGAGAGATCGGGTAAGAAATAAGTAGTATTAAAGCTAGTAGCTATATTAAGAATATATAGGGTTACTTTACCTTTAAGGTAGATAATATTATAAATAATCTTATAGTTAAACAAATAATTATCCTAGAGGGAGAATTAAACCTCTAAGGGGCTTTAGTACTTAATTAGTAATATTAGTAAACCTTAGTTAACTACTTAATTACTACTTTTTAAATAAAATAACTAGCGCGCTAGAGGAGGGTAGCTAACTTAGCAATAGAGGGGTACTTAAATTATTAATAGAGGTATTATAGTCTAGTATCTATGAGATAGCTAGTTTAAGTAAAAGGTTCCTTTTTATTAAGAAGAAGCTAGGTATAGCCTTATTTATATATAACTAAGGCTATAATATTACTTTAAAATAAGTAATTGTAGAGGTTATTAGAATAGATTCCTATTTAAGTTATATTACTTAAGTAGAGGAGAAAAGGGGTATTAGAGGGTACTATATAAAGAGCTATATTACTAAAGATAGTTTGATTTATAATAATACTAAATAAATCTTTATAGGGGCTATTTTTAAAATATACTCTTCCTTAGCTAGTATTTACCTTATTAATTACTATAAATAAGCCAATTTAGTATAAGGTAATAACTTATGATTAGCTAATAGAAAAAGACTCTAGTAGCGCCTAAATCTAGTATAATATCCTAGAAAACCTCTTTAGAATACTTATTATTAAGTATAAATAACTAGGTAGGGGTAGAGGCTCTAGGTAGGATAAGCTAAGCAAGAGGTAAAATAAGCTTAGGGTTAGTAGCTAGGTTAATATATATAATTATATAGAAAGTAGTTTAATTTAGTAGTAAATTAACTAAATTATTATTATTAATTATAAATATAGTATTAGTAATAAATATAGTAAATTATAGCAAGCTTATAAGGGGAGGAGGGCTAGGATTAATCTTACTAGGAGTAATTCTAGAGGTACTATGTAACCTCAGTATTACTATTAATATTATTCCCTAGGGTTTCTTAATCCTTATTATTACTTTTAAAGTTAATAAGGAAGATATTAAACTCGTTTTTAGTAATATTTTAAAAGTACTTAGACTTAAACCTATTAAACTCTTAGGTATATTTATTATTACTATATTTCTAGGATTAGTACTTAGGCTTATAATAAATCTGGTATCCTCTCGGGTTATTATAGTAATTAGTATAGGATTAATAGTATAGAGAGGGTCCTTATTAATATAGCTAGTTTTAATAGAATTAGCTATTATTATTATTATTATAATTTCAGTAGAAATTATAATAGTTATTACTTTAGAATTATTAATTAGTATATATTATATTATACTCGTCTAGGTCCTCTAAAGCTATAAGCTATATATTAAGGCTTTAGTTTATTTAAAATATAATATTAATAGTAGAATAGAGGGAATTATAGAGGTCTTATAGGTTAATAAAGCGTTTATAGAGTATAAGTTTATACTCTTAAACTCCTTAGTAAGTGCTTTAAATCTTATAATAGAGGGGGCTTTTACTTATATTAAATTCCTTACTAAGGGTAGGTTTAGTAATAGAGAGGGTTTTAAATAGGATTTCAAAGTTTTTAATAATAAAGTTATCAAGGTTCTTATATATAAGATTAGGTAGTATAGTATTATCTTATAGCTCTTTATTAGTAATATAGAATTCCTTAGTTTTAAGGTACTCTTTTATCTAGGTAATTATCTCTATATATAGTAATAGGGGGTCTTTAACAATAATATATTAGAAAAGGTACTCTTAAGTATCTCTTTTTAATATAAGAAAGAAAGCTTCAATATATTTATTACCTTAGGGATATACTAGCTTTAATATAATAATCCTTAAAAATAAAGAGTTTTAAATCTAATATATCCATCTTATTCTTACTATACTTAAGGTTATTATTACTATAAAACTTAGTAAGACTTTTAAATTAGTATAATAAAAGGATCTTATGTAATAGGAATTAGACTTATTAGTTCTAACTTATAGATCTTATAAAGGTATTATTTCTAGTATTTTAAAATAAAAAGAGCTAAGTAGTTTTTACTAAAAGGGAATAAGGGGGTGGTTGATATATAGGGGATATAGGAGTAGTAGAGAGCTTTTAGTATTATTATATAAGAGTAGTAATAATAAAGAAAAGAGGGGTTTTAACCTCTTATATTATATTTATAAAGAAAGCGGGGTTTTTACCATACCTTTTAATAACTATTAGGTATTATAATCTAACAAATTAAAAGTTATTATTAGTCTATAAGTAGAAGCTAGATTAGTAAATAACGTTAGTAACGTTTTTTTAATTTAACTACCATTATAAGTAATAAATATATTATTATTATTCAGGACTTTCTAAAGGGCTTTAGCAATATAGTTATTTATGAAGTAAAAGATCTTAATAATATCCTTAAAGTCTTTTTTAAAATTAGCTTATAGTTAGTAACTTTAGATATAGCTTTTAAGGTATTTATTAGTATAGCAAGTAATATAGCTAGTAATATTAGCTTAGTTAATTTCTTTAAGGTTAAAGGACTTAAGTTAATTATATATCTTATAATTAATAATAGCTTTAAATTTATTAGGGATTAGAATTACTAATTCATATTAAGATAAGAGGGAAAGAGAAGGGGTAGGGGAGGTATTAGTATTAAGCTTGGAATTACGCTGCAGCCCCTTCGCAAAAAGACTATAATAAATTCACCTAGTTCATAAGTATAATTTAGGAAATACTATATAGGTATTTTAACTTATACCCTCTATTAGTTAAGGAAAATAATATAGGAACCCTATATATTCCTACTACTTATAAGTAAACCCTTATATAAAGTCGGATACGCGCTGCACTAGGGCTAATTATATTAGAGCTAAATAGGCTACTAAGGCTCTCGTGGTAATACCCTTGCTAAACCTTCTAATAAGGTGCTATAAAAGCTATTATATAAGATAACTCCTTAACCTAAAAGGTCGACCTTCTAATAAGGTACTAAAAGTATTATAAACGCTATTATATAAGAGGTAACTCCTTAACTAAAGAGGTCTTTCCTAAGAGGTTCTTATAGCTAGAAGTATAAGAAGCTCTATAAGTAGGGCCTTATACCTCTCCCTCTTCCTTATCCTTATCTAACTTATAATAAATCCTTAACTATATTAATACTAGACCCTATATATAAATATACTAAGCCTAAGTAAGGTATACCCTTTAGTATAAATAATATAGAGGGGATTACTAGAGAATTTAGCCTTAATATAATAAATAAAACCCGCTCCTTTATTAACTACTCTATTATATATAGAGAGTATATTATTAATATAGCCCTTAAGAGGGCTTACCTTAATACCCCTATAGGGGACTCTATAAGGTAAAATAGTATTAAAGCTAAGTAAGTAAACTTAGTAATAGAAGTTTAGCGGGTTATTATATACCCTATAGAATAGCCCTTCTTTAAGCAGGTCCTCTATATTACTAAGGTAGAGGTAGCCTAGGCGGCCTAGGCCTATTAGGGCTAAAACGTTAGTAAGTATAGCTTGCGCCGACTAATAGAGAGAGCGTTACTATTGATAGCATAGGAAGCGGTAATAGAGGCGGTATTTAATAGCGGCGCGGGTAGTGCGCGAGAGGATAAGTCAATAGTTTCGTAGTTTAAATAATCAAAAACCACGTTATTATTAATATAAAGTTAAAGATCGTGAGGCTATTAATAGGCACGTATAAGTATAGCTATAGTTAGGAAAGGTAGTTAGCAATTACGATCACGTGACCGAAGGCTATATATTATTAGGAGGCGCGGAGTTAGAAGGTCTATTGCACTTGAGCAGGTAAAATCACTATGCAGT
>JAVHLU010003654.1:0-10228 GCA_036785755.1 Colletotrichum ledebouriae
AGATTAAATATAAAGAAAATGCACTTTTCACCCTTTAAGACGTCCCAGTCTTAAGGGTGAAAAGTGCATTTTCTTTATATTTAATCTAATTATATTGTTTTTTAGCTTCTTCTGTTATAGAGGGGAGTTATATTATTAACTTGGAATTATTTCTACTATTATTATCATTAATAGTAATACTCTCCGAATTACTACCTGAAGCGTGTCTAGATAGCAATCTATAGTTATACTCTCGCAGCTATGCCGTCGTTAGCAACGCTCTTGCTATTCGGCGCAAGCCGTACTTACCGACCCCTAATGAGCCTGGGCCGCCTAGGCCGCCTCTACCTTAGTAATATAGAGGACCTGCTTAAAGAAGGGCTACTCTATAGGGTATATAACAACCTACTAAACTTCTATTACTAAGTTTACTTACTTAGCTCTAATACTATTACGCCTTATAAAGTCCCCTATAGGGGTATTAAGGTAAGCCCTCTTAAGAGCTATATTAATAATATACTCTCTATATATAATAGAGTAGTTAATAGAGGAGTAGGTTTTATTAATCGTATTAAAGCTAAACTCTCTAGTAATCCCCTTTATATTATTTATATTAAAAGGCAAACCTCGCTTAAGCTTAGTATATTTATATATAAGGTCTAGTATTAATATAGTTAAGGAATAAGAATAAGGGAGAGGGAGAGGTATAAAGCCCCACTTATAATAATAAAGCTTCTTATACTTCTAGCTATAAGAACCTATTAGGAAAGACCTCTTTAGTTAAGGAGTTACCTCTTATATAGTAGTATTCGCAGTACTTTACTAAAAGGTTAACCTTTTAAGTTAAGGAGTTATCTTATATAGTAGCTTTTACCTTTATTACCTTGCTAGAAGGTTAACCTTTTAGGTTAAGGACTTATCTTATATAGTAGCTTTCGTAGTACCTTATTAGAAGGTTTGCGAGGGCGTTACTATAAGAGCCTTAGTAGCCCGTTTAGCTCTAATATAATTAGCCCTAGTGTAGCGCGTATCTAACTTTATATAAGGGTTTACTTAGGAGTAATAGTATAAGGAACAATAGCAGGTGCAGGGTATAGAGCCACGCTATTAGTAAAACGTCGGCAAATTAGTAGTAAATATATATACCCTTAAGAAAACTCTATAAGCTAGAGACTTAGAAGGTTAAGTAAGAGTTTAATATAACTATATATACCTATATTTTAGTATTCTAGCCCTTCCTAGTTTAGGCCTATAGCTATAGTCTTATAACTCTATTACTTCTGCCTCGATTTTAGAAACTAGCGCTAGTTAGAATATCTAAAACAAATAAGCGATAGTATACTAGTAAATTAATAACGGAGTTTAATTATAACGAAATCTAGGCTAGGTATATAGAGTATAACTAATAGGGTCTTAGCTAATATAATATAGGTCGCTTACTAAGCCCTAAGATATAAGGAATATAGCGCGGATACTATAGTAAGGGGATAGATAATCCTAGTAATAAATATAGTAAGAGAGATAACCCTAAGGGGGCGGGCCTAGTCCTAGATAGCACTAGAGTAGGCAGACCGACCCTCGCTTAGCGAATAAATAGTAAGTAGTAGCTAATAGGGCACCCCGCCTAAGACCCTCTAAGAAGCTAGTATCTTAGGTATCCTTACCTAAGTATTAGGATTACTATAGAGATAGTAGGAGAGTCTTATAGAGTAAATACGTCTATAATAGTAGTAATATAAGGAATAAACTACTACCTTACTATAGGAACTTACTAACTACCTAGTAACGAGGTACCTATAGAGAGAATATAAGAAACCCCCTATATATAACTACTATACTATAGGTAAGGACTTTACTATAGACTAGGTTAGTAACTAGATCTAGGTAGTTAAAGATAGATACTAACTACGCGCTAGTAGTATACTAGAGTAATAGATCTAATAAGTACTTATAAAGATAAGCTTATCCCTATAGACCTAGTAGTAATACTATAAGGCTAGGCTAGAAGGAGACCTAGCTTAGGCTAACTTTATAGTTTTATTTATTAATAATATATTAACCTAGAGCTTTAAGAGCGGAAGTACTATAAAAAGCTAGATATAATAAAGTAGAAGGAGATATAGTTTTATTAATATAGTTCTTTACTAAATAGTTAGTAATATATTAGAACTTAGGTATAGTTAGTATAGAAGATAGTAAGGCTAAGGCCTATATATTATACTTCTAACTAGCCCCCTTTTTATATAGAGAGCTTAAATATTAGAAAGTTAAAATATAGAGACTAAGGGATATAGCTATAGAAATAGAACGCTTATAAGAGATATATTACTAATAGGGTAGCGAGACCCTATAGAGTAAAAGTAAGAAGCGATATATAAGTAAAGAGTATATACTAAGGGTCCCCCCTATAGCGAGGGCGAGCTAAAAGGGGAGTGAGTAGAGCTCTAGCTATAGAACTACGCAAGGTTCCTAGAGCCTAATACCTTACTAACTAGTTAGTAGTATATTATAGGGATCTAATAGGGGCTAGCTTATATTTAGCCCTAATATATAACCTACGATATCTAACCCCTTAGTATACTTTAGCTATAAGAAGAAAGGGTATAGGAGGGTAGATTACTTAGATAAATAATAAAGTATAAATAAAACGCTAGTAGGGTATTAAGTATTTACTAAGAAGGCGAGGGTTAATATAATCTAATCTATAAGGGAGGTTAAGGAACTTAACCTATTAGAAAACGAGTAGGCCACGGGACTATACTAATAACCCCTATACCTATATTAAAACTAGATACCTTCCTAAGGGGAGATATTATAAAGGGATAGGCGATTATTCTCTAGAACGTTACTAAATAAGAAGTAATAATAGATATAGATTCCTATTCCTACGTTAATATTATTAGTAATTAACTAATAAAATCCCTATAACTATAACCTATAGTAGCGCGCGCCCCTATATTAAAAGGGTTTAATAGGTCCTCGTTAATAAGCTAGAATATATACTAGTTAACCTTCTTCCTTATTAACTTAGGGGGATAATTAAGGAAAATATAATAACTCTTTACTAAGGCTTCCTACCCTAAAGGAGTAAGGGACCTCCTCTTATTATAATACTCTATAAGAAAGGAGGGTATTATAATTAATACCTAGATAAGTACCTAGGGATATAAGCGCCTTAGTATTACTAAGCTATTAGTATTTATATAAGAGGTTATTAAGAATAGCTAGAGGGCTTATATTATATATATATTAGGGAATATTACCCCTTATAAGCTATTAATAGAGGCCCTAGGCGAGGAGGATACCTTAGAGGGTAAAGTAGAATTACTACTAGAATTACTTAGCAAATAAGTAATATTTAACGAGTTATTAGTAAAGGAATACCTAGCTCTAGAGGGTATAGAATATATTATTAACTTAGTTAAAAAGAAGAAACCTCTATATAAGCCTATCTACTTACTAAATAAGCACTAGCTAGAAGAGCTCTACTAATATACTACTAATAACTAAGTAATAGGGCGGATCTAACTCTTAATAAGCGAGGTAGGCGCCCCTATCCTCTTTATACTTAAGAAGAACGGATCCTTATACCTTTATATAGATTATTAAGGCCTTAATAAGGTAATACTAAAGAACTAATATCTACTCCCCCTTATTAGTAAGCTATTAGATAGGCTTTAGGGAGCGAAATAGATCTTAAAGATTAACCTTTAAGATATATACTATTATATCTATATTAAGCTAGAAGACCGCTAGAAAATAGCTTTTAGGACTCGTTATAAGCACTTTAAAGATACTATTATACTATTTAGACTTATAAATACCCTAGTAACGTTCTAGGCGTATATTTACTAAGCGCTTACTACGCTACTAGATACCTATTATATTACTTATATAGATAATATTATAGTTTACTCTAAGATAAGAGAGTAGTATATAAAGGACCTTCGCTAAGTGCTCTATAAGCTTTGCTAGTAGGTGCTATATACTAAGCTTAGTAAGTATAGGTTCTACTAAGAGTAAGTAGAGTTCCTAGGGTATATTATTATACCTAAAGGTATATTAATAGACTAAACCTACGTCTAAGCTATTACTAAATAGAAGCTACCTAAGATATATAGGGAGATCTAAGTCTTCCTAGGATTCTATAATTTCTACTATAAGTTTATTATAAGCTATTTAGGTATTATAGCCCCTATAATATCCCTACTAAAGGGTAGTAAGAATAATAAGAAGGGAAGCGAATTTTACTAGCTAGAAGAGGCTTAATAAGCCTTTAAATAGCTCTAAGCTATTTTCTACTTAGTAACTATTCTCTAATATTAAGACCTAACTTATAAAATAAGGGTTAAGATAGATACTTCTATAAAAGCTATATCTAGTATCCTATTATAATATATTAATAGCTAGTAGCGCCTAGTTACTTACTATTTATAAAAGCTTAGTAATATTAAGTAGTATTAGGGAGTAAGCTAATAAGAGCTTCTCGCTATAGTTAAAAGCCTAGACTACTAGGCTTACTATTTTTAGAGTATATTAAAGAAGCTTATAGTCCTAATAGATTACTAAGCGCTAAAGGGAGTTATTAGCGTATTAGCGCGGGACCTTTAGGGAAGGCTTATTAGATAGGTATATAAACTCTTAGTATTTAACTTTAACCTAGAGTATAGGTTAGGGGTTATAAACCTAGTAGATAGGCTATCTAAGAGGCTAGACTATATAGACGGGGATATAAAATATAATAATATACTCCTAACCCTAGTAAGGAAGCTAGGGTTTATTAGTAACCTACTAATAGACCTCTAGATAAGTATTACTACTTTATAAGGTAATATAGAGACCTTAAAAGTATTTATTAATACTATAAGGGCTAATATAAAATAACGCCTCTTCTAGATAAATAGCTCTAGGGGTAGAGACGCCTCGGTCTCTAGTTAGTATAGCGCTCTATAGTATACTAATACTACTATAACTATAATAGCTATAATAACCTAATACTAAAGAGCAAGAGAAGATATAGAGAACGCTTAGCAAGAGGTTATTAACCTAGAGGACTCGCTCGGAGCTAGGGTTATTATAGCGTAGTAATATATCTTATGCTAAGTTATAAGGGAGCTTATAATAAGTAAAACGGCGTATAGTTAGTAACCCTCTAAAGTAATAGAAAGTCTTATCTATAGACTATAAGCTAATAACTTATACTACTAGACTTAATTAGAGAGGGTATATAGACCGGCTAGTAATTATAAAGGCTATATAATTAATAGCTATAGAACCTTATTCTATAAGGGAAGGTTAGAGATACTATAGGAGAGGTCCCTAAGACTTAAAATCCTTTACTAATACTACGATAACTATAAGGCGGGTTATATAGGGGTAAATAAAACTACTAAGTTAATCTCGAGGAAGTTCTATTAGCTAAACTTAGCTATAGATATATATAATTACGTTATAAGGTATTATATATACTAAGGGATCTACGTTCCGAGGCATAAGCCCCATAGAAAGTTATACCTACTACCCTAACTAGTACACCCGTTTTAAGAAATTAGTATAGACTCTATTACTAGACTACTACTAAGCTATTAGTATAAAAGCGGGGAGTATAACATAGTTCTTGTTATTATATACTAGATAACTAAGTTTGCTATATCTATTCTAATAATAAAATAGCTAATAGCTACTAAATTAGCGCAGATTATCTATAAATTAGTCGAGTGCTATTTTAGTACCCTAGAGAGTATTATTAGTAACTAAGATAAGCTCCTTACTAGCTAATTAAAAGAGGAATTTACAAGAGAGAGGGCTATTAAGCGCTACCTCTCTATTATATATTACCCCTAGACCGATAGGTAGTCTAAAAGGACGTACTAGATATTAGAAAAGTACTGATAAGTATATACTAGTAACTCGCTATAAAAATAGGCTATTTAGTTACCCGAGGCTAAGTTTATATATAATAATAGTTACTATAGCACTACTAGCTACTTACTAATAGAGGCCTTATATAGCTACTACCTATATTATATAGAATATATAACCCCTATAAATAGGGTTATAATATAGGGTATAAGGGAGCGAATTAAATATATTTTAAGGCTTTATAAGAGGGCCTAGGAATAGTAATAGAAGGCTACTAAGGTATAAGCTAAGTATTATAACACGAGGTATAAGGAATAGACCTACTATTAGGGATAAGTTATTAGGCTATTAATAAAGAAATTCTAGTTTAAGAATAAAAAACTAGCGCCTAGGTTTATATAGGTAGCTATTATAGAACTAGTTAGTATATAAGTATATAGAGTCTATCTACTACTATAATACTAAAGGATATATAATGCTAGAGCTATAGGATAATTACTAAGTAAGTAGTAAGGGCTTACCTATATACCTAGAGCTTAAGGATAAGCTAGAGGAATAAGAGATAGAAGAGATCGTTATATAGTAAAGTATTGGTAATAATATATAATACTTAGTTAAGTAAGTAGGATAGCTTATAGAATATAATATATAGGAGCCTATAGAGAACTTAGTAAATATATAAGAGGCTATTTATAAGTTTAATAGATAATATAAGAGGGCTTATAAGAAGTAGGATAACTAGTTATTAAAACTACTATAATAAGTTAGTAATTATAGACTATAAGACCACGAACTAGAACTTAAATTAGAAGCAAAACTTTAATTAAATTAAATAGCAAATTACTACTAATATTATAGCGAAAAGGGGTATTATCCTATAAAAGGGGAAAAGAGCTAACTAGTTAATTAGTTATTAATTTCTTAGGATAGCTACGGGGGCGAATACTATAACTACTATAACTACGAGTAGCACTACTATAACTACTATAGTAACTAGTCGCTAAATTAGCGCTATTAGTATCCCTACTATTACTACCTATAAGCTAACTACTAGCCGACTTATTACTAGTACTACTACCTAACTCGCTACTAGAACTATTACTATTAGAGATAGTAATAATAACCTTAGCTCTCTTAGTCTTCTTTACTAACTCCTTACTACTACTTTAGCTATACTTAGTAGGGGTTTAGAGGTAAGAAGCGCGGGAGATAGGGTAAGTACTAGTAATAGTAATAAAGCAGGAGGGGATATTATTAATAGTATACTTAGCGAGGTTTTCTTAAAGCTCCTTATAAAACCTAGGGAAAAAGGCGATATTATACTTATAAGTATATATAGGGATTAGCTTTATTAAAGAGTTATGAAGTAAGTAGTCGATCTTATTATAGAGGTAGTTAATAGGACTAATATTATAAATATATAGCAGCTAGGTGGCGTTTAAGCGCTAAAGAATATTAATACTATTATAAAGGGTACTAATCTAAAAACTAATAGTTAGTAGGATATAATTAGCGAGGGAATAGTAAGTAATAGCTTATATAGACTAGGACGTTAAGCGCGAGGTACTTATAGATCGAGGCAAGCTCCTAGAGCTAAAGCTACTTTATATTATAGCTACTACTACTAGTAGTAAGATCGCAGATAAGCTTAGTAATACGCTCCTATACTATTAAATAGTTACTAAGTATAGCTAGAATATAATAATAATAAAGAGGGGTTAGGATGCTATTACGCTACTAGATCTAGATCTAGTAAAATATATTCTAAGTTATCTAGGCTACGCCCTAAAGCTCCTAAAGGATCTAAAAAATATTAATATATAGTAACCTATTAGTAAATTAGTAGAGACTTATAGTAGTATATTTCTTCTTATTAAAGTTATAATAGATATACTTCTACGCGTGCTCGCTATATATATAGCGAAGGTAGATAATATCCTAATATATTTTATAAAAATAGCTAAAGTAAGGATAGCTATTATTAGTATTACTAGTAAGATCGCTAGAAAGAATCCCAGGATTATAGAGGTATTTTATAAGAACTACGCCTATATATATAATATAAGATATTATAGAGAGTAATTAGTAAGAGGTTAGAAAGAGAGATAAGTGAGATTGAGAGAGAAGAAGGGAAAAGGGAGAAAGAACTTAATAATTATAATAAAGGCTTATAAGATAGGCGCTAAAATAGGAGAGGTAGCTAGATTAAAAAAGATTATAAAGAGGAGAAATTCTAACTAGGTTAGAAACCTAGAAAAGAAGACGCCTTTTTATATTTTAAGTTACTAAGTAATAAAGCTAAATAATTACTAATTATATACTATTAAATAGTTATATAACTATTAGTAGCTAATTAAAAAATAATAGTAATAGTTAAAATTTAAAAATACCTATAACGCGCTAGGAAAACGAAAATACGTTATTTACTATAACTACCTAGATCTAGCGCGGAGGGCGAGAGTAAATAACGTAATAAAGGTATAGAGACGCCGCCCTATAGTTAGTAATAATATCTATAATAACATAGAGCCGCATTACCCTACTAGTATACCTTAGGGACTAAGGCTTTAGAGGGGGGGGTAATTATAAGGAATAATAGCAGGTATAGGGTATAGAGCTATACTATTAGTAAAACGTTAGCGAATTAGCAGTGAATATATATACCCTTAAGAAAACTCTATAAGCTAGAGACTTAGAAGGTTAAGTAATAGTTTAATATACCTATATATACCTACGTTTTAGCATTCTAGCCCTTCCTAGTTTAGGCCTATAGCTATACTCTTACAAATAGGAATATATAGGGTTCCTATATTATTTTCCTTAACTAGTAGAAGGTATAAGTTAAAATACCTATGTAGTATTTCCTAAATTATACTTACGAACTAGGTTAACTTATTATAGTCTTTTTGCAAAGGGGCTGCGGCGTAATTCCGAACTTAATAGTTATCCTCTCGAACGTTAGATAACTAGTTATTACTAGTATTACTATTGTTTATATTGTTATTATTATTATTATTCTTCTTATTATTACTCTTACTAGTATTATTATCGAATTGGGATTTAATATATATAGGTAACTCTTTCTATTAAGTAATAAAGGTGTTTTCTAATATAATAACGTCTCTCGACTATTGGACCTTTTTATTATTAATATTATAGACCTTATAACCGTTAGAGCTATAACTAATAATAGTTCCCTTTAAAGCTGTAGGGTTAAGCTTCTTTATTAATAGATTATAATTCTTATAGTAGCATAAACTACCCTATACCCTTATATTATTTATATTAGGCTTTCTTTTATTCTTTAACTTAAAACAAGTCTTATATTCAATAGCCTTATATAGGGATCTATTATATAGATATCTTAAGGCAAGGACTGCTTCGCCCTATAGGTGTAAGGGTAGACTAGAGTTATATACAATAGCCCTAGTTTTTTTAATAAGAATACGTATAATACGCTCTATTAATCCGTTAGGTTCATAGGTATATAGAGGTCTAATATTACAGATAATACTACTATTTATATATATAGTTTTACTATGTTTATTAGTAAGTTCTAATCTACTATCCGTATTAGGTTCTCTTATACGCTTATTATTTTTATTATTATTAACTTTAGCCTTAAATCTATTAAAAGCTTTAGTAATAGACTCTATAGTCTTATATTATAATAGTTTTCCCTACGTAAAGCGGGTATATTTATTAATAAATATTATAAACTACCTATAGTAATTATAGGTTTTAGGACGGCCTCTAGCCACTGCATAGTGATTTTACCTGCTTAAGTGCAACAGACCGTCTAACTCTGCGCCTCCTAATAATACATAGCCTTCGGTTACGTGATCTTACTAACTACCTTTCCTAACCATAGCTGCACTTATATATACCCGTTATACTAGATAGCCTCACGATCTTTAACTTTATATTAATAATAACGTGGTTTTTAATTATTTAATAGACTACGAAACTATTAACCTTTCCTCTTACGTACTACCCGCGCTGCTATTAAATACTGCCTCTATTACCGCTTCGTCTGCTAGAAGTCGTTACTATCTTTATAGTCCTCTTATTTAATCGGGTTAGCTAATGTCTTCGTAGTAGCTATGCTATTGTTAGTAACGCTCTCTCTATTTAGCGCAAGCTATACTTACTAACGTTTAAGCCCTAAGGGGCCTAGGCTACCTCTGCCTTAATAGTATAGAGGACCTGCTTAAAGAAGGGCTACTTTATAGGGTATATAATAACCTACCTAGCTTTTACTACTAAGTCTACTTATTTAGCTATAATATAATAGTAAGTATCCCCTCTAGGGGTATTAATAAGAGCCCTCTTAAGGGCTATATTAATAATACGCTCTCTATATATAATAGAGTAGTTAAAAAAGGAG